>JADRCD010236033.1:28361-49949 GCA_019843815.1 Montemys delectorum
ATCTTCTGTTTTGCAGAGATCAAAAAACTCACACAGGCCTTGTCTGACATGAACACACAGATGTGGTCAGAACAAATTCTGATCAGCGTGAGGAAGTACTAAATCGTAACAGTATTGATCGCTGTGATTTACAACTTTTACTGGAAATTTGTTAGATGTTGAAATGGTCATAAGTTTATATATTTTGATTCAAGAAAACCTCAACAAAAATGTTGAATGGCATGCCTTCATCCTCCCCATGAATTGATAGGGTGAATTCACAGTCTGACGTCACACAGCCAGGCAGTGGAGAATCAGTTTCCAATGTAAGAAATGCATTCCCATGGGAAACTGAGAATCTGCTGTGGACACCTGATACCAAGAATATTCAAACAGCAGCCAGAGATGGGAGGCAAACACTTAGGGAGTTCAAGTTTTATTCTGTGAATAATAGAAAACTCTTAGAAACCATTTCTTAAAAAGATGTATGAAATTTAATCCCAGACTTAAAAAATGTAAAAAGAATTAGGTTGACAGAATGACGATGCTGGAGATAAACTACTGGGGAAATGGCAGCCAGCAGGAGGAGAAAGGGACAGTCTAAAAGTTACCATAGCACTCAGGGAAAGAGCAGGAAATAGAACTGAAGGTATTAAGTTATTAGTAGACCGTGAGTTACTAAGCAGAGTTTAATGATGGCATTGCCTGACACAGTGTGGACTGGGTTAAGGAAGCTCAGTGGGCGTGAGCATCCAGGGCCTGCCAACAGTATGAACTCAGAACTTGTAGCCACTCAGCCTTGAAGGTGACAGAGGAGGAAGTGGTTCCTAGAACTCGAAAGGGTTGATGGATGTTGAGAGTTGCATTGGCGGAGAGCTGTACTCCTTCCCTGGATACATTCAGCCACGTCAGGCCCTTGACGTGGAATCCACAGGAAGGAATCAAGGAGGAAAACTACCCCCAACTTCCTGGTCTCTTTCCCTCCATTCTCCCACTGATACCATGTGAATGAAATGAAAGAGAGTGTAGAAGCAACAGAGTTGACCAATGCAGGGCATTAAAGCCCAGGGCTTGGAGCAGGGCAGAAAAGGAGAGAGAGAAGCAAGGGGACAAGGAACATGCCAACAATGAGCCACGACTTAACAACTATGATAAAACCGTGGCGTGAGTTACTAGAAATAAAATACAATTTTTATTAATGTTTGGAAGCTTTTGTTTGTTTTGTTTTCTCAATACTGGGAACAACTTAAGAGCCTTCAGTATGCTATGTAAGTGACTGACCACTGAGCCCCACCCTATCTCCAAAGCTATTCTTTATTTATTTAGTGCATGCATTCTGTGTGTGCGTGCGTGTGAGTGTGTGACAACAGCATGATTGTGAAGGTCAGAGAGCAACTTTTTGGAGCTGTTTCTCTCCTTCCACCATATAATCTGAGAGATCAAACTCAGGCCATCATGCATGCCAGCAAGCACTTTTATGCCCTGAGCCATTTCCTGGCCCCAAATTATTTTTTACATTTTTATTTATTTTTTTGTGTGCCAAAGCAAGTTAAGTCTATACTTTGAGCTAAAGAAATACTCCAAATAACCATACTACAATTGGATGGGCAAAATAGGATGCAATTCTTGCCAAAATGCACAGAACAATTAAATCTACACATGCATATGAGTCCAAATTTAGAGTGGATTTTCAGACCTCAAATGATTCAGCTTTACAGTAGGTCTAACTTCCTCAAATAATTCAATCAAGAAAACATCCCTTACAGGTGTGCCGAATGCTTGGGACTTAATTAGTCCCAGATGTAATCAAGTTAACAGCCAGGATTAGAGATCAATTTGTGTTTCATGTTTTTGTGTGGACAGGAGGAAGATCTGGAAAGATAAACAGCAGATTGCTATCTTGTTTGTAGCAGAATGGGATGCAGAAGGCAATATGAAGAATAGCAAAAACTCTCTAACTACTTGCACTATTTAGTTGCAAAATATACAAGACACTTTATAATTTTCTGAAGAAATTTTATATAAAAATTACAAAATGGGTAAAGATTGAATTGATTGTTGATGTGACATGAAGAACATAGATTTAAAAACCGCCTAGCATATTATGAAGGAAAGTTTGAATCATAAAGGGCTGAAGGAGAGGGAGTGATGTACAAAAATTCACAACTCTTCAGCACAAGATGCTCATTAATAAATGCAGAGGGGCAAGACAGTAACAAAAGTGAGATAAAAGACTGAATAATAATTTGAAGGCACCAGTCAACCAAAGAGACATGAGGCAGAAATGGGGCCCTGGGATTTAGGAAAATGGTATTAATGGATGGACTTGAGTTAATACCACACTGGAGATTCCTAAGTCCATAGAAAAATAACAAATGGTGACAGATCGTTAGGAATCAGGAATCACAGATTTGGGACTCCAGCAAGTGATGTCTTGTCTCTGTTGCTGTCTGGGTGGATGGTCTCCACTCCTCTGTTAAGAGGCAATTTCTCCTCTTTAATCATTTCTGACAGAGAGCTAGCTTTGACTGGAGCTTTACAGTGTTGGGGAAGCCTAGTGAATTCTCACCCCATTGATTTTCAGAAACAAGAAACCTTTTCACTAAATCTGAAAGCCAGCCAAACTGTAATTCCCAGAAGTGAAACGCAGGCTTGGGCCTTAGAATATGTGAGCGGCACCTTCAAATGACAGGCGATTGCACCCAGCAATTTGTAGAGGCCACAGGGATCCCTTTCCAAGTCTGAGATTATACTTTAAAAGTTGGTGGGGACTTCCTGGGAATTGTGGTTAAAAGCATACACAACCACTGACTTATGCAACTCACTAAAACTGTCCCAGGGTGGACACGTTTTATAGAAGGCACAGCTTGCAGTGTTCCGGCTCCCACCAGGGAAAGGGCCTGGAAGAAAGGGTCTTGGAGAAAGGCACAGTTTGAAAGACTAGAGACAGGCTCAAGTTTGCTGTAACCTGGCAGTCCAGACTTGATTCTTCTGAACAGGAGAACAAAGAAGGGCTCTTCTTCCTCTTTGCATCCTAAGAAGCCAAGCCATGGCTCTGTGCCAGAGTAGCCTGACAGAGAAAGGAAGAAAGCCCTTCAAGAACATGATTGTTGCCTCAGAAGACCACCGTGATCCTAAATTTTGGGTACAGAAGACATTCAACAAATGTTGGTTCCTTTAAAAGTGAGAACCCACATTTCAGGATGAAGTCGTCGTTGTGGATCTTGTTGTCTACCTGCCTCCCTTTCCTTTGTTTTTCAAATAACAGTTTGACTTTTCCCTTTTTTAAAAAAGTCTGGCTCAGCTCAGTGAAGAAATAAGCCTTAACTATTTTTTTTAGTAAACATTACAGGGCAATTCTTTGTCCGTGTGTGTGTGTGTGTGTGTGTGTGTGTGTGTGTTCCACTTTTATTGGTAGAATAACATGTTGGGGAAAAAATATAAAAGCATGTATTTGGTTTTTTTTTTTTTTTCCTTGACAGTCCAATCCTTTGTGTTAGAGAAATGCTAAAAGAAACCCAAAATTTGTCCTGCCACAAGATGTGCAGATGGAACAGAGATTAAGGGAATGGCCAACCAATGACTGGCCCAACTTGAGACCTATCCCATGGGAGAAAGCCAATGCTTGACACTATTAATGATACTCTGCGATGTGTGCAGACAGGAGTCTAGCATAACTCTCCTCTGAGAGACTCCACCTAGCTGCTGGTGGAAACAGATGCAGAGACCCACAGCCAAACATTAGGAGTAGCCTTGGGAGTCTTTTGGAAGAGTACAAGTAGATGGAGGGGTCAAGAATAGCACAAGAAAAGCAACAGAGTCAACTAAACTGGTTCTATGGGGTTCACAGAGACTGAACCACCAACCAAAGAGCACATAGCACAAATCTTGTAAAGAAACTTAGGGTGGAAAGTCAGGCTATATTTTCTGTGGTTCTTTTCCTTTTCTTGACACACGAAGCATATTACAGTCATGAGTAATTCTCTGTCACTGTCTTCTATCTAGCTGAAAAACCTCTATGTACCCAACAGCCTTGCTTTCACTAGAAAGGGGCCTTAGAAAGCAACAGCTATTTTGACTCACTGGCCCCAGACTTCCCCAAGTTATATTGACAGGGAGAAAAATTACAAATGCTTTGAGAACAAGGAAGGCCTGGACTGAAATGAACTTTGGAAATAAAGACAAAGGAGGCCCCACTTAAAAATAATCCAAACTTGTAACAAAGTTTTCTTAATCTTCAACAAACTCCTCAGACTCTAGGAACAGGTAGCAAAAACGAGAACATTCAAGATTGCTTTCTATTGGCCAAGGCCATGCTAACATGATAGGAATATGTCCCTCGTATTTAAAGACAAGCTGGCTTCACCCTTACCCACAAAGCCATGAAGCTATGCTCCTTTCTTCTAGGTCATTACTTAACACTCTGTTCTCCCTAGCACGTGGAAGAACAACCTTTTGGAATTGTTCTACAGTAAGCCCTTGTGATACACATTTGGCCAGAAATGATTCAGATTCAAGTTTATATAGTTACCAGCCTTCTATACCCAGCAAATATACACTATGAGGTGTAGGAAACTGTGTCTAAAAGAATAGCCAAGTATGATCTCAGACAAGCAGCATCTGTTAGTACTCTCCTGCTCTTCACCACTCCAAGTCCTTTTCTTCCTAATCACAATCCTAGGGGTAGACCAAGAGGCCTTGCCTAGACAACACGAAACATACAGTAGATATGGTCCCGTCATCACTGAAAAGATAGTCTAGTGGCCTTTTCTTATTACAATTAACTTTTTTTTTTTACATTATTAATGTGTTTCCCTATGGCATTTTCATATAGATGCTTCAGTATGCTGTATCCTAATTTGTTCCTCCCCCTACTCCCACACGCTACTCTCTCTGGGCTCCTTGGCTGCCTCTGGCTATTTCCCTTCTCTAAATGGTCCCACAGTCTGTCTTCATATATCATCTTTTTTTTTTTTTTCCTTGATGTCCCTGAACCAATTAACCTGAGAGAGCAGATTAGTTTAAAGCCAAGGTGCAGTGTGATGTTTTATTCATGTGTATACCAGGTCCTTTGTTTGATGTTTGCAAATGCATCTAGTGATAAGATAGTACACTAAAACCAATCTGCACTATGATGATGATGATTGAAAAGGGAAAGAATAAACCAGAGTCTAGACAGATGTTACAATGTCAGCGGAGACCAGGAACATTTAGAAGATAGGAGACAGAGGAGGTGAGAGTGTAGAACTACTTTTGATTATTTTCCAAGAAGGTACATATAAGGAGTTGACAGTAAAGAAAGATCTCAATGGTGCGGTCTTAGGAAAGAGTCCTATGCTTACTTTGAGACAAGAGGAAATACAGATACTATAAGCTAGAGGCAAGCACATGACCAAGGACAAGCAGGATGGAAGGCCAAGCTGCCTGCCGGAAGCCAGTGCAGTAGGGGGCACATGTAGCCTCCGGAGCCAGGGCTTGGTTTTTTGTTTGTTTGTTTGTTTGTTTTGTTTTTTGTTTTGTTTTGTAGTACTACAGAAGACATTTCACCAATACAGTCATTTGGCCTGGTCTATATGTTAAAGGGGAGTCATGATTAGCCACTAAGAAAATATTTATGGATGAGCACAATGGAGCATTGAGGGTGGCTTCTTTCAGTAAGATGAGGACCTTGAACAAGGATGGAGCCAGTGCCCGGTTCAAAGATCTTATTGCAAGGCTGAAGCTTGCAGACGTCAAACCAACAGGCAGATCAAGCAAATTTAACACATCTAAGCAAGCTTATATCTGCAGACTCCACAGCCAGGGACAAGTGGGAGCACTGTCTGTCCATTTTCTGCTTTCTTCTTGCTTTTCATTAATTGCATATTCATCATCATCTTATTTCAAGGTGGCTGGTGGTGGCACATGCCTTTAATCACAGCACTTAAGAGGCAGAGGCAGGTGGATTTCTGAGTTCGAGGCCAGACTGGTCTACAGAGTGAGTTCCAGGACAGTCAAGGCTACACAGAGAAACCCTGTCTCGAAAAACCAAAAAAAAAAAAAAAAAAAAAAAAAAAAAAAAAAAAAAAAAAAAAAAAGGTCTTATTATTTGAAGCAAAATAAACCTTCAGATTAATTGAAATAATTCTAAACTATGTTATGGAAGAGTAGAGTTTTTCCTCATGATTTGTCTGTATGTATTTGGCTTACTGCTTTAGCAAATGTAATTCATTCTCCTTTGGAGGGTCAGATTTCTTCAGGGTCATGGATCTGTCACTATGAATGCTAATTCTTTATGACATGTAGATAAGTGTCTTAGTCAGGGTTTCTATTCCTGCACAAACATCATGACCATGAAGCAAGTTGGGGAGGAAAGGGTTTATTCAGCTTACTTCCACATGGCTGTTGATCACCAGAGGAAGTCAGGACTGGAACTCAAGCAGGACAGGAAGCAGGAGTTGATGCAGAGGCCATGGAGAGATATTCCTTGCTGGCTTGCTTCCCTTGGCTTGCTCAGCCTGCTCTCTTATAGAACCCAAGACTTCCAGCCCAGGGATGGCACCACCCACAAGTGGGCCCTACCCCCTTGATCACTAATTGAGAAAATGCTCCACAACTGACTCTCATGGAGGCACTTCCCCAACTGAAGCTCCCTTCTCTTTGATAACTGCAGCCTGTGTCAAGTTGATACACAAAACTAGCCAGTACAATAAGTATTCCCCCATTTTTTTTGGAAGTCTAAACTCTAGAGAAACCCAACTACATTGTCTGTTTATAGTCCCCCACCTCACTTTGTACTCTAAAATTAGAAGCCAAATGTGTCTAGTCTGAGAATTGGCTTCAAGTTCTCTGAGGCTCTGGGGTTGCTTGCTTCTTTCTCTCTACATTAAAGCTCCTAGTTGAGGATTCTTCACATCCTGGTGAGCATCTTCACTGGAAAGGGACACAGCATATTACATGAAGACTTAAGGTCAGACCAGAAGGTAAATTTGGGCCCCCTTCCATCAACAACCACAGGCCTCCGACCCCTGTCTATGAAGTAAAGCTGACAGTACCTGTATCTAGGCATGCTACAAGGTTGGAATATCAATCCATCTCTAAATATAATTTCTTATAAATAATGATTCCTGTCACAAGGAAAGAGTTCAAATGTTCTCATTCTCTGACTTTAACCTTCACCGTGTGTGGCCCTGTGTGGGCCTGCAGGTCTGAGGCTCTGGGCCAGCAGCTTTGGCTGCTGAATTCCTGCACCATCTTCTCTTCTTCTGAGGGTCTTTCAATTTGCCTCCCTCTTGCCTGTGTATATATGTGTGTGGGGGTGGTGGTGGTGGTGGTCGTGGTGGTGGTGTTGGTGGTGGTGGTGGTGGTGATGGTGGTGGTGGTGGTGGGGTGTGTATGTATGTTTAAGTTATTTTATTCATATTGGATGGAGACTGGCTGGAAATGGCTTCTTTTGACTTGGTTCTCATTTTAATGATCCTGTTTCCAAACAGAAACACATATTAAGAACTGGTTCTTAGGAAGTCAATGAATTGGACCTGTGTGAGTTAGGAACGGTTTTGTTCCGAACACTCTCTTCTTCTGGACTTAAAAAAGTGTGAGAAAAGTCCCCCCCCCCCCACGAGTCCAGCAAGGGGAAATGCCACTTAAAGGAAAAAAGGAAAAAAAAATTCTTATATGACCTTTGGCCAACGGCATTATCTCTCACCTGAAGTGTTTTAAGCACAGAAAAAAAGGGGAGGCTGTCTTTGTCTTCCTGTCCTTACCAGGTAGAGCACACTGTCCTGGGAATTCTGGTAGCAAAAAGGGTCGTCTGCGATGGGATCAGGGAAGGACTGAAGCACAAAATGCATTTTCATCGGGAGTGACCGTGAACGAAGACTCCAGAAGCAGAACATTACATCCAGTAGCTTTTAAAATGGCTTGAGGTTCCCCCTTCTCTATCAGACCATAATTTAAGCCTGCCTTGTTGGATAAAGTAGAAACCCATTTCTGAGTTATCAACATCTGTAACACAAAATGATCCCCTGAAGATCTGGAGCACAGCTCAGTTCTGAGGGAAAAGAGGGGATAATTTCAAACGTAGATTTCCTGGAAAGAATAAAGGAAAGAAACTCAAGCCTAGGGAAAGTGGAAAACTGAAAACCAGCCTCCAAGCTTCCAGGTTAAGCCCGTGAGGAGAGGGGCAAGGCAAAGCCAGCCAAACTCTCCAGCTGTACAAGCTCAGCTTTCTGGACACCATGCATTCATTTCCACAGATTTCAGCCCGTTAAGGAAGCAGAAAGACAAAGGGCCCTGATGGGGAAGCGAACATGCTCAGTGGAAGGGTGAGGAAAATGGAGGAAAGGGCTTGGGTTTTTTGTTTTTTGGTTTTTTGGTTTTTTTTTGTTGTTGTTGTTTTGTTTTTCATGAAAAAAAAAAAAATGGCGCAGTGTTGTGAAGATCGCAATAGTGAGACTCCAGGCAGGACTAAGACTCAGACTGAATTTCTTGAGACCTGTGAGCTAACTGACTAGACACATTCTTTTCATTCAATCTCAAATATGAATCTAGAGTTTAAAATGAACGCCATTTCAGTTTTTGTTACTAAAAAAGATCTTAGAGACAATTTTAAAAAAACTTTAAAAAAAAAAAAAAAACCCAACTGGATTAATTTAACTGGATTCTTTAAGCAATGGGATAATATATTGAACAGGTTAAAAACAAAATGCTATGGAAAAGCATTTAAAATAAGAAAAAATTGTAATAATATATTGTAGAAAGACAAACGGGACAGTAAAGAACATGAACCCACATGCAGTGCTGTTTTAATAAATGACACATTAAAAAAATCCTTATGGGACATGCTAATAAGGTTCCCAGTGGCCATGTCTTGCTAATTTCATTGGCACTTATGCTTATTGCCTTTATTTTATTTATACCTCTCAAAAATTCTTCTACAATGACTTTTTTATGGAAAAAAGTTTTAAGTCTAAATGCTCAATAACCTTCAGTGGGAAAAAGCCTAATTCACTCCAGTCTGTGTTTCCTCACCTGTAAACAAACACTGAGCTTTCAGTGACAGCTCGAGGGAGATTTTGACGACGTGAAATTTTCAAAGTCACAGAAAACCAAACACCTCTGGAACCTTGGCTACAACGGTGTGTAGTACAGGACCTCAGTGAGAAAGGGAAGTTCCATTGTCAAGGAAAACCTCTTGCTGGTATTTTCTCTATTTCATTGCAAAGTAGCCTTGGGAATAATACTGAGTTCTACCTCCCTACCAAGTTGTTCCTGTAAGACAGGTTGGGACTGGTGCTCTGAGTGTGAAGGGCAAAAAAACGTGTGGATACAAAGCAGTGACTACTGAAACAACCCTCTTGCTTGGGACGGTTACCAATTAGCTGCTCTTCATATATCTTGTGCCAATCGTGCCTCCAGGAAAACAGGAGAAGATATAGTGTGGACTTGAAAAGAGACATTTCGTGTCTCCAGAAATGTGACATTTTCCTAACTGTAGTCCGTGTACTAGCTAGTTTTGTGTGTCAACTTGACACAAGCTAGGGTTATCACAAAGAAAGGAGCCTCCCTTGAGGAAATGCCTCCATGAGATCCAGCTGTAAGGCATTTTCTCAATTAGTGATCAAGGGTGGGAGGGCCCCTTGTGGGTGGTGCTATCACTGGGCTGGTAGTCTTAGGTTCTATAAGCAAGCAAGCTGAGCAAGCCAGGGGAAGCAAGCTAGTAAGGAACATTCCCTCCATGGCCTCTGCATCAGCTCCTGCTTCCTGACCTGCTTGAGTTCCAGTCCTAACTTCCTTTGGTGATGAACAGTAATGTGGAAGTAAGCTGAATAAACCCTTTCCTCTCCAACTTGCTTCTTGGTCATGATGTTTTGTTCAGGAATACAAACCTTGACTAAGACAGTATGAAATTAAGGTTGGGCTGTACAATAGAATTAAGAATGTGGGTTCTGAGTCAGATAACTCAAATTTGACCTTGGTTGCTTGAGGCATATGTGCACTAAAGGGTTAATCTTTACATTTTTTTTTTTCAACAATAAAATAGAAAAATCTCTGCTGGGACTCCACCTAATCAAGCTCTTTCAGGATTAAGTGAGATACTAAATGAAATAGCTTAATATAAGGCACAGTAAATACCAAATCTTCTTGGAAAACTAATATTTTTTTATATATATTATCTGCATGAGATGATCCTCTGACAATCTTCACATAGCTAATGGTCACAGGATCATCTCATGCAGATAATATATATCAAATAATAATAAATATCAAAATGTTTCTGTTGCATGTGGTTATATTACGAAGTCATCATCCTAATCTATGTAGTACTTAATACAAATGTTTTCAATGTGCTAGGTCTATGGATACAGTGACCTTCCATGCATTTCCTTCTCCTGTAGAGCAACGTGGTCCAATGACTACTATCACATTGAAACCATTCTGCTTTAAAATGTCCCTCCTAGGCTCCTGTGTGGGGTCACTGGGTGGCCTTGGGAGATTAAAAAGTGGTCCTGTCTCTTCCCAGTCTCAGCTTCCTCTTCACAAGGTTGTGAGAAGGTGAGGAATCTCTCCCATCGGGCACCTGCTGCCCTGCTGCTCCTTCATGACAGACTGGATCTCCTTACACTGTGAGCCAAAACAAACACTTCGCTTTTTAGGTTGCCTTTTAAAGCTATTTGGTCACAGGGATGACAGAGACTTTCTGCCCCTGCATGGCTCATGTGGACGTGAGTGCCTTAAAATGTGCTTTAACTGGCTGTACTCTGAAAACCAAAGAAGGAAGTGTGATGGTTAATCTGAATTACTAACTTCTCTGGGTTTACAGTTACCTACAGGCGCATCTCAGCTCGTGTTTCCAGAGAGGTGTAACGGGTGGGAAGGCCCAGGCTGGGTGTATCCAGCACCATCCTATGGGCTAGGATCCAGGATGAATAAACCAGGGGAAATGAAAAATCCTGATCCAGGCTGGCACTTTTCCCTCTCCACTTTCTGCCCTGCCAGGATGTGAGGAAGTGTAACATCCTAGCTTCAGGCTCTTACTGCCCTGAACCTGTCTGCCACCATCCCTCCCCTGAAAACATAGACTATGAACCCAACTCTGAACCAAAATAAACCCTTTCTTTTCCAGGGAGTTGCTTCTTCTTAGGCATTTGGTTACAGTGGTGAACCACGTTAACTAAGATATGAACTTTACTAAATAATCTAATGCCAGGAATAACTCCGAGTATAAGCTCAAAGAAAATGACAATTATTGTAGGGTGAGACTCTGAAAATCTTTGAAAACACATGAGCAAACACCAAAACTTTCTATCTGAGTGTCCAACTATAATAGAGGGGGAGAAAAGCAATGAACTGAATCCTAGCCAGTATTTCTAAAAGACAAAATTAGCTGTGCATGGGCCAATGGGCCTAATTGCTTCTAATAATCCTAAGGACTTCCTGGTTTATGTACAAAGGCAGACAGAGACATCCGTTAAGATTTATATTGTATTCAGGTTCAAAGATTCATGGTGACAATTTCCTTTATTTGAAAGAAATGTTAATGATCTGAATGAATTCCTTAAGTCATTTATAGTAAGAGAAATGATGTCTCTGTTTACAGCCAGAAGTATCCAAGTTGACTCCTAAAACATACTCAGAAAGGGTGCACAGATTTAGAGGGGCATGGGCAGGGAAGAAAGTGCTGTAAATGCAGGGGGTCTTCTGGCACATTTGCCCAGAGCAGGCTCTGTCCCACAGTAACCTGTTTGTTCTGTTAACATGTCCCATTTCTCTTGGCTCAGTGACTCGACGGCAGTTTCTTACAATTGGACCTTATCTTGAAGTCTTAAGAATGAATATTCTCACAAGTTGCCAGTGTAAGGAAGGCTGGCATTCAGGAGCCAAAAGCAAATTCTTTCAGACCATCTCCCCCATTAAAGTTAATGGTGTGGTGGCGCATGCCTTTAATCCTAGCACCTGCGAGGCAGAGGCAGACGGATTTCTGAGTTCGAGGCCAGCCTGGTCTACAGAGTGAGTTCCAGGACAGCCAGGGCTCTACAGAGAAACCCTGTCTCGAAAAACAAACAGTTAATGCTGCAGGTCAATGTTAAATGTATCTATTCATTCAGCACTACTTGTGGATTTCTTTTTCCCTCAAACAGAGGACCTAATATATGCTGATCAAAGATTTAGGTGCAGGAGGCTCCCTGATAACCTCACACAGAGTCCATGGTATTACTGGGCTTTTGAGAAGAGAGCTATTTCCATTGGACAGCAGCCATCATATTTAAAATATCAGCATGGGCAGCCAAAAAGGCTCCGGCGAGCACAGTCTCAGAGCTGTTTTCTGTTTGCTTGTTTGTTTGCCTAGTCTAGATTTGGGGGCGATTGTCACCTTTGTGCCTTTATCAATGGCAGCCTTCATGGAAGGAGACACAGGAGGATTAGCAAATGAACCATGCCATCACTTTAATAATGCTCATTTTCATTGACCTAAAGCTCTGCTTAAAGAAAAGGGCCTATCTCTCATTATTACTCCACTGCCCTCTCTATTAGCTAAGGCTACTCCCAAAATAAGAAAAAGGCAAAGATCTTAAGGGCTGAAAAGCAACCAGAGTCTGTTATATCCAACAGATATTGGCTAGTCCTGCTGAGCCGATGCCATCTCTCATGCATAACCCCTGCTCACGCTTTCCTCATGGGAGGAAAGCTTATAACTCTTCCTAGTGAATGTGGAAGAGAAGAGGAAAAGGCTTGCTCCCTGGGTCATTTTGCATTAGCAGGGACCTCAGGGATCAGAAAGTGTAAAGATCTGTTTGCCAGTGCAGATTCTGAGGTTGCCTAAAGTCTCAGATAAATGAGGAGCAAGGGCAGACCCAAGAGTACTGCCTTCTAGGGTCTCCTTGCACTGTGGTCACAACTGAGGTTCTTCCCTTCTCTAAGGGATGCCTCTCTTCAAATAAAGTCTGGGTTGTGTCTACAGTAGCTCAGTGTAGAGTTGAAGTACATTTATAGGATGTATAGGATGTGTCATCATCATGGGACAACCTTCTCACTTATCCTTCTTATCTTCTTATCTAGTATTTCTATGGCATACACACAGGCACTCAAAAATAAGTCATGAGAAATGTGTCTTTGAATTTCAGACATCTCCAATAGGTTTCTGGGCCATTCTATGGAGCTTCCATCTGGCTTAGAATGGCTGGATGTGTCTGTTTGGCTGAATGGGAATTGGAGCTTGGTTTCTTCTGTCTGGGAAAAGGACAGGGACAGAGAATGAGAAAGGGCCTGGGGACTCAGACCCTCAACTAATTAAGTCAGGAAAAACATAACCAGCATCTGTTTTCTCATCCTGTACTAGTACATGCTCCTGGGTAAAAGTCAGAAGGAAACTCAGACTGCTGAAGGAACGATGTTAGAACAGCCCATACACTCAGCTGTTCTTCCTGCACTTGGTTAGCTCATCTCCAACCCCCCTCACACCCCAACAGCAAACATTTGATGTGTGAACTACGAGGTCTTTAGGATTAGAGGGGAGGAGGAAGGGACCAGTCACTTGTGTCCATGGAGCTCCTGCTTTCTTGCCTTGGTAACTTGCCTCTTGGTGGAACAACCCTAGGACCTTTCTTTTTACCCATGTGACTTTAGTTAAATGAGGTAATCTTTCCATAGGATGAACAATAGCAACCTGTAACTGTATGCATGAGAGTTGTAGTGAACTATATGAACTAATCCCTGGGCTGTTGGTGGGGTGCATGTGATAATTCTAGGAGTTTGTGCTCAGTCACTCACTTAATAAACTATTTTAACAGCTCCACCGTGTTTAGCTTCATCTTGCTAGTTCACAGGATACATTTCCTCGAGAGAAGTCATATATCTACTCAACAGGACTGTGTCTCAAAATAAGGTGGAAGGACTCATCCTATTTCATTAGATGAGCTTTTATTTCGGTGTTAACTCTATGTCATAGGTTGACACAGACATGTGTCAACTTGATTTCATTAAACAGAGACTTCACTCTGTTTTCCAAAGTCTTTGACTACACTTGTTTCTCGTTGGCCCGAGGGAAGGTTCAGGATAAGTGAAGCTTTGTGTGCATGGACCACACGGGGGCGTCACTGGATGTCGGCTTGGTGGGTTTTGCTCATCTGTTCACATCATCTAGCATCTGAGGATGCTTCCCATCTTCTTGTTCTCGTCTGGTTAAGAGCAGTAGCTGGATCAAACAGGCACATCTGTACCCTAGGGACACATCCCTACTTTTGTTAACATTCTGCAGCTCTTAACTGTAATAAGCGAATATAAATGGTTCTATAAAACACATCAATAGCTAAAGAACAAAGGGTTATATAGGATACAAGGGGGATTTTGTTCTTTTTCAACTTTAACTTAATTTCTATAACTTTGGAAGAAATGATAGAGAAAAACCCACTAGAAGTTGAGTTGTGACCAACCTACTGGAAAGGGTATCATCCTACGCAGCTCTAGATTGAAGCTGATTAGGACTGATAAGCAGTAGAGTATAAATCTATTTAGGAGGTTTCTGGGTCTGATGAAAGGCCATCTAGTGGCCTCTTGTCTGGTTGTCAGAAATGAATGACAGGCACAATTCTATAGACTAAAGACTGCTGTCACATGACTAAGGCAAGACAAACCATCAACATTGTAGAATACCATTTTCATGTTTTTTTTTTCTGTTTGAAAACATATTTTAAACATTTTCCCAGGTAAAAAAATCTCGTTACCAGACAGTTGCCAAATGTTTCTTTATTAATGTTCACCCTTGGAAGTAATTGAGATCTTATAAACAAATATTTGCTATCTTGAACACATCTGGGTGTTCACAGACCACTTTCAGGGGTCAAAGTTCATTGAATCTTCCAACTGCTCAGAGGAATGAAAAGGAAAAGTTTTTGTTTTTGTTTTTGTTTTTGCATTTGTTTTCTTGTTTCAAGCTGGTGGTTGAAATCACATTCTGTTAAGAAATCTCTCTGGAATTCCTCAAAGTATTTTGCTGCTTGGTCATAGCAACTTGTACTCAAAGCCTTTCTTACACTTGAGGCATTTTGCTTATTCTTCAGGAAGAATAGCCTGGCTAGGAATTGTGTCGTACCTGCTCAGAACATAAAGGAACAAAACAAATACCCCAGGCATGACCTGCATCAACATTTCCCCAATCAGATAGCTCAAATGCTTCCCATTCCTAAGTGCTTAAGAGTTTTGGTCTGTCTTTCACTCTGGAATGTCCCTTCCACAGTGCCTTACTTGGATAGGCTGACTCCTTAGTTTGATCTCCGAACTCTAATTCTTTACTTCTTAATACTTTCTCCCCATGAAGTGACACCTACTCAAGCACAAGGGATACACAAAGCATGAATTTGAGGAGGGGCAGAGTGCACTGGCTCCTTCCTCAACATCAAGTCTAGTCCCCCAGCTCAAAGACCACAGGCACTCCGCCAGTTCACTGCACATCCTCCCGCCTCTTTTAAAATAATTACCATGGAACCTACAACCTGACAATAGTCCCCTTTCTAACAAGAGCTCAGAACTCAGGCTCCATGCTCCATATTAAAACTGGCAGCTGGTACTCTTAGATATGTAGCCTGGCAATGTCCAATGAGCACACAGGCAGTGCAACTTCTAGAAAACAGAGATGTCGTTATCTACAAGCCACTATTTACAGAAGTCCATTAGTCATTCAAAAAAATCCAGCTTTCTGTGGTTGGTCAGAGAGAGAGAGGGAGGGTGGAAGAGAGGCGAGGGTAGGGGTGGGGAGAGGAAGGGAGGAGGAGGAGGAGGTGAAGGAGAGGAGAGGATGAATTCTGTGGCTCTTTATGTGCCTCTGGGAGGCAGCAGCTGCATAAAAGTGACTTTGAAGTCGGATAAGCCATTGGCATGATTTCTAGCATTTTCTCCCAAATCTCACTGTATAACTTTGAACTGACTTGGTCTACATAGGTTTCCAGGCTCTAAATTATGAAGTGATTTTTTTTTTTTTTTTGTCAATGCTCAGATAAGAAAATGCACAGGAAGTACTGGTACCCACACTTCATGGGTTTTCCCAATCCTGAAGTCAGTTTCAAGTGGAGCTTATAACAGAGAAAGAAAAAGACGGACCGTTAACATAAAAAAAGTATTTCCAAAATTGATATGGTAGACACT
Organism: Montemys delectorum; assembly: GCA_019843815.1. NCBI lineage: Eukaryota > Metazoa > Chordata > Mammalia > Rodentia > Muridae > Montemys > Montemys delectorum. The sequence goes on from JADRCD010236033.1 coordinate 44,463, forward strand.
ATTCCAAATGCTATATATTTATTTGAGCATAATAGATAAAAGAGATTTTTTGAATTTTTTAAAATATGGATAAGAATACTGCCAGGCTGTACTGATTCTAGGCTTGATTGGGAAAAGCATGCAGTGTATACAGTCTTGGGACAAAATAATAGCCAACTGATACTCCTTAGGTATTATATGCCCAGGGCTGTGTATATATAATGCCCAACTGATACTCCTTAGGTATTATATGCCCAGGGCTGTGTATATATAATGCCCAACTGATACTCCTTAGGTATTATATGCCCAGGGCTGTGTATACATAATGCTCAACTGAGACTCCTTAGGTTTTATATGCTCAGCGCTGTGTATATATAATGCCCAACTGATACTCCTTAGGTATTCTATGCACAACACTGTGTGAGACAGGGGAGCCAGAAGGCTGTGCCTAATCTGTCGAGCAACCCAGGATGCCTAGTGTCTGACACTGAGAATCAAGGGCTAGCGTTCAGGTTCAAAAGATGGTTCACTTGCTGCCCTGACAAGGCAAAATAAGAGCCAAGCCTGAACAACTCGCGAGGTGAGCCCCTTCCCAGACCCACCAGAGGCAGCAGACCCTCCTGCCCCCAGGAAGCAAATGCACACTTTTGAGTAGAACTGTTCTCATCTCATAAGAGCAGCAAGAGCAGGTGGAAGGAGAGAAACAATAAAACACAAAAAAGCAAAACAAAAACCCTATTCCCAACCCAAAAATGGTTGCAAAAGCCAGTGTCAGACGAGAGGCAAGTGGGTCAGGCCCAGCAAAGACTGCCTCCTTCAGTCTCCACAGCCTACAGTGAGACTTGAGCTACTGGGTGGGGCTGCCTTAACAGAAGAGAAGACGGGGGGGGGGGGGGCTAGGATATTTGATTAGGATTTTAAAAGGTTTGCGAAATAAACTAATATCATGGGTAAGAAACGCATGTTAGATTTATATCTTTAGTCACATTTTCAATCTATGTAGAGCTGTGTCCATATTTTTATATTTTTACCTATGTCTGAGATCCCGACCTAGGAAAGGTATTTTTAAATACCTGTAGTATGAAGACAATCTTCTTTTATAGCCACACAACCACACAGAGGTGCTTTATTCTAGGAAAGAATCCCTGTTCACAGAAATGCAAACACAAAGCATGAGGAAAAAAAAAATCTAGAAATGGATTCCTTGTCCCTCTAGCCCAGCCCCGCCCCCTGCCAGGCCCACCTTGTCTTTTGCCTGGTTCTAACAATGACTGCCAGACAGCCTGGCTTGGAAGAAATTCACACTCACTGTCCAGTCCCATTCCAGCTGTTGGAGATGCGGCTCCAGCCTCCAGCACAGGCTGTATGTAGCACCACGCCCATGCACTGAGAAAGAATGGGAGGCACCCTGAAAATGAACGAAGTACCCCACGGGAGAGCAGAGCATCCAAGCAGAGACAAAAGGGAACCCCTTAGAAGCCCAGTCCTGAGAACAGGGCAGGGCACAGCCACAGTTTCTGTGTCTCTTGAGGCACGCTATGCTGCCCAAATGTCTTTATCATTCCTCCAAGGTGGCTTAAACGATACCTAGGAAGAAAAATGGGTGTGGTCCTCAATGCCATGTCACAGACTGGGTCTGTGAGAAGAATGACTGAAGCTTTTAAAAAATTAGGAGGGGCAAGGGATGTTTCTCTGCCTGTCCCCAAAAGGAGATTTGACAAGATTGCACATTAGGTGTAAATAAGTGGCCTGCAACAGACCTCCAGCTGCAGTAGCAGGAGAGATGTGGTCCTAACCACTTCATTAAAGAAACCAATATAAAAGCAAAGCTGAGATCGCAGTTAGATTCCTTCTGGTGATGCCTTCTATATCTCTTTGCAAAGACAACAGGCAAATACCGACACTGCTGAAGCCTCATATTGTTTTCTCAAGGATGGAGAGTGAATGTTCTCAGGTAGTGACACAGAAGTACATCCTTTAAGCCTCTTAGGCAAAAAAGGATCCCTAGCCAGCTCAACTATTCTCACTAGGGAGCTTTTCTTCCCTGGGATCAGGTGGACAGCTGGGAGGGGTGGAGTGCAATTGTCACAAAGGGAATGAGGCTCAGGTGCTTGCTGAAGGTGAGATGCTGCAACAGGAATAAGTCACTTAACAATGCAGTGTCATAGAGGCATGAAGAAGGTTCTTCACTGCTGTTTCATGGGGCATTCATTCCTCCAAAACGGAGGAGGAGCAAGTGCGAGACTCAGACTCCTGCTAAAATCTAGGCAGATCCCCTAAGAGTTAAAAGTAGGTGGCAGGTAGAAGTCAGCCCTAGGGCAGCTGCAGAGCCTCCCAGAGGCCAGCTATCACTTCCTTTGTTCCCCTTGCAAAGATGGAGTAGCCACCCATTCCTCTAACACACACACACACACACACACACACACACACACACACACACACACACTCATACCACATCTTAATACACCCATACTGCTTCCTGCTAAACTACCAAATGTCACTGGCTTTTGCTTTTTTTGTTTTAATGCTACCCCAGATGGCCATATGTCCTCACTATTGTGGGCATTCAAACAACTCATCAGGGAAGAATCTCAGGCTGGGAGAGGTGGGAACTGGCGAAGAGATCACTTCCGAAGCTGATAAAGGCACGTTCCCACCCTAGTTGTACACTTAGAGCATGACACCAGTCAGCCGGCGACGGTTCTCTCTAGCACACAATAGCAGTTGGACACCGCATGCGTCCCTCTGCATCTGCAAACTAAAATGTTCTCTGCAAACTCAGTTTTCTCGGGGTGTGTGTGGGGGGGTGGGGGGTAGGAATGGCATGAAAGAGATATACAACTAAGGTGGAAATAAAGTCAATCATTTTCATTGCACATTAGCTATTGAGTCTCCAATCTGACACACCCAAGCCTATATGTGGGGAAGGAGAGTATCCCCCCCCCCAGGACTCGTAGTCCAGGCACCCATAGCGCCCTCTCGGAGCCTCTGGGATCCAAACCGTAAGGCCCGAGCAAGGAGAGGGGCGCGGTCCGGCTGCCAACTACCAGTGGAGAGAGATGTCATCTCTCATACCCTACCAGACCTAAAAGATTCACCAACAAAACAGCACACCTCTAGCTGCAGGAGAAAACCCCCGCCCCCGGCGAGGCTGGGTTCCGCGGAGCCCCGTGAGCCACGCGCTCTCGGCGGTGGAAAAGGACAAACAACCCGAAGTTCTCCTCGTCAGGGTTTAAGGTTTTCCTCTTTGTTTTGATTTCCTCAAACCCCAGGGTCGCTGCCTCAGCGTGGCGCCGGCTGCGCCGTCTGGACTGACCGCCGCACTCCAGCACCCGGACCGCGCCGGGTCCCTATTTCCCTCGGGACCCGACCGGACACGCCAATGGCATCCAAGCCACCACCCGGCCGGCGGCCGGCAAGGAGCCACCGGCGGACTCACCGTGATCCTCGGAATGTTCTTCTTGCCCTGGTAGGACATGGTGGCGATTCTGGCTGCAGGGGATGCCTGCCTCGCTGCTACTGCTACTGCTGCTGCTGCTGCTCGCGCGCCTGGCTCAGCGCACAGCGCCCCAAATCAGGTGGAGCGAATGGTGCGCTGGCCGGTGCTGCCGCCTCCTCTCGCCTCCGCCCCCCTCCCGGGCTCCCGCGGCGGCTGCCAGAGACAATAGTAAATCTCCCCGGTCCCTCTTCGCCCCGACCCGCCCCCTGCCACTCGCACCCTCCTCCACTGGCGTTCACGCCCGGCTCGGGGTTTCTTTTTTGTTATTTTTTTTTTCTTCTTTTCTTTTGTGGTGCCAGCTGGGACCCTGTAAGGCAGGAATGGCTGATCTGAGACTCCTCCCTCTTCTCTCTTATCCCTATTGATTTTCTTCTTTGCATCTGCCTCACCCACTTTTTCTTTTTTTTTTTTAACCCCCCACCCTACTCCACCCCTCCCTCTACTTGCTAGCTTCGCGGAGTCAGCCTGCTCCTCGACCACCAGAGGGCGCGAGGGACTTTTCCGGACAAGGATGCTGCAGCCGGCGGCAAAACCGCGGTAGTGGTTCCCTGCCCTCCAGGGCCAAGACCCTCTGAACACCTATCCCTCCTACCAACCCCTACACCAATCTCCCTTCTTCCGAACTCTGTTTTTAAAAAGGAATTGGCAGCAGACTCCCGCCTGGGGCTCGGCAGTCCTCCGCCACTAGTGGACCAAGGTGGCGCCGCCGCCTTTGTTAGAACCAAAGACTGGGCGGCGCCTCTGCTGCTCTTAGGATATTTGTAAACAGCAAACACAGCCCCCTTGGAGAGCAGAGATCTGCTGTCTGGTGCTCCTAGCCCATGAACATAGGCATGTAACAACGCAAAGTAAATTCACTCCGGAAATGTGTGTGTGAGGGTCATGGCTTTCTTGCTCGTACTCTGTATTTTAAAAATATTCTCTGTCTGACTCTTGCAAGTCAAGGCGTTGTGCTGCTCTGTAGGCTTGAGGCAGAGAAAATCCCAGTAAAAGGAAGGTAGAAACCCTGCATATTCTGCTGTGCAGTCACAGTTTTGTGAGTGGGACGTCTTTTGACAATGTTGTTGTCTTTGAGCAACCAGCCAGGTGTGCAAGCCAGAAATCCCGAGTTTATTGTTGAAAGACACAATTTACAAGGGTGAAAGGTGGCTTTTGAAGCATTGGGACACATAATCCTTTAGCTACTTGAAAAGGCCAAGAGAAACTGGAGAGGCCACTGTGGGTGGGGGAGTCTAAATAGCAATGGGGCGGGGCAGACTTTCCTAAAAATGTAACCCCAAACAATTTAAGTAATAGCCAAAATTTTCCTTGCTGTGCCAAAAAGTAGAAAATTTTAAGTCTCCTATCGTCACCCCAACTCTCCAATCCTCAGCCCAAATGTTCCACTAAGCAGGAATTCTGTGCATGTCTTTAAGAATGATTCAATCTGGTAGGGATCTGACATTGACATTGCTATAGGCAGGCCCTCTAACTACACTTCTTGATATCTTGTCATTAAATTGAAGATTTTCTTACAACAGAAGAGCTATCAAAGGGACCTACAGAAAGAGGGTTCCAAATGCCATAACCTCTGTTTTCACCACCCAGAAATGAGGTAGCGTGATCACATACTCAAAGGTCACACTAACTGCCTGAAACACTCCCTTTCTAGTAAATTAATCCAAAGGCTTCCGGTTAGTCAGGGCCATTGGACCGAGTGCAGTTTTCAAAGGAAAAGTTGCAACAATTTCCAGTTTATTTCTGGCCAGGAGGAGGAATGCCAAGCAAAGGTCACCACCTTAAATTCTTTTGCAAGATACAAGAAAAAAAAATGAGAAAAGATAGGGAAAGAAAAGACTAGGTCAAAGCAACACCCGAAACATTTTGGTTTGTTCTTACATAGATGCTAAAAACTACTAGACAGGAGTTGTGAGATCACAAAGCATTCTGGGACTGACATGCAAATGAGGAGGGTTATATTTAGAGCAAAGAGAGAATTAACCACATGCTATAAAACTGCGCCCCCCCCC
>JADRCD010236034.1:0-15467 GCA_019843815.1 Montemys delectorum
TTTTTTTTTTTTGGTTTTTCGAGACAGGGTTTCTCTGTGTAGCCCTGGCTGTCCTGGAACTCACTCTGTAGACCAGGCTGGCCTCGAACTCAGAAATCCACCTGCCTCTGCCTCCCAAGTGCTGGGATTAAAGGTGTGTGCCACCACCACCCGGCTCTGTTTTCAGAATTCTGATGGAGTTGAAAAACTACATAGTCCCCTAGCAAGGCCAGGGTTTTTACTTTTGAGAAAATGGTTTTCAGATAGCATCCAACCTAAACCAAGACATAGTCAGGTGCAAAGTTTTTATATTTTAAGTTAAGACAAAGATAGTGTTCAATTTTATTGACAAAGATGTTAGACTAGGTGTCATATGTACCTTATACCAGACAATTTACAGTATATGTAATAGTGGTGTTCAATTTATATTTGGAGAGAAAGTTTTTTTGTTTGTTTGTTTTAAATTGAACAGAAAGGATGAAATGTTGGAGCATTTTCTCTGTCCTATCACATTAGGGGAAGGACAGGCCTATGATTGGACAGGAATAGAGAGGTTGAGCTAGAGTTAGAGGAGAAAAAAGGTCCTACGGAGAGGAGTGGGAACTTCCATCACGAAGTCAGAGGATGATGAGGAGTCAGACTCTGCATGGTTATACAACCAAACGAAGATTTTTATAAAATAGATTAATTGGGTTAGAATATAGACATTATTATTTGATTCTGAAATTATTGTATTAACATCTTGTAAATTGTGATCTTATTATTATATAAACCTGATTGGATATTAGAGCATTAAGAGTCATGTTTAACTTACCAGGTCCTAGGTGCTATCTAGATGAATGATTGTGGAGGTGTGTAAAGAATTGCATGTGAGCAAGATGTTGCAAATAGCTGAAAGAAAATAACAAGAGCCCACCAGGACATGGTGATGCCTGGATGGCACTGGCTCAAGAATGTGGCCCTGCAGGAGAGAGAGTTTGCCAGGAGGATTCATTTTTTATTAATTCCTGTAACAAAGAGCAACATAGAGAGCAAAATTTATGGTTGGAAGTCTATCTTTATATCTTTTTAATGTATAAGAAAATCACAAACTACTCTTGAGTATTCTGATGTAGTGTCAAAAATTTAAGTGTGGATTGGGGATGAACCAGAACATCTTTGTGATATCATTCCATTGTTTAAATTCTGGTCTTTATTTTGTTATTTTTGATGGATGTTTGGAAAACATTGTCTATGCAATACACAGAAATGTTTATAGTGCATTACAGTCTAGGAGGTAGATCAAGCTATTGAAATTCATGAAAGGGTGGAGAAAACAGCTCTGAGACTCTAATCAACATTGCTAGTTCTCCACTTTCAGCATCTTAAGTATTCTTTCACTGTCAACCAGTTAATATTCTTTTACACGTAGATTCCTTTTTACTTTGTTTAAAGTAATTATATGTTTTCTGTGCAACTAACTCTCACCTGAAGTATGGAGTAATTAAGGGAATGGTTGGTAGAACAACTTCTGGATCTCGATCTGGTTTTCTGCTTAAAATTGTTAAATGTAAAGAGAGACCCTTAGGGACACTGGAGAGGTACAGTATGTTTTTCCTATTCTATAGCAATTCTTCGAGCATATGTTCCCCTATCATCTTCCCTAGAATTAAATCTATTGCAATGAAGAAAGCAATAGGAAGAATGTATCTGTCCCAGGAATGCTGTGCTTCATCACCTATGTCCTTACCTTTGATGTGTGGGTACTTCAAGAGCAGGAGAGAAATTCTCAGTGTTGAGCTTAATATCTCTTTCCCACCAAAAAACAGATCAGTCACAAATGATGCCAGGTGTTCAAGTGTAAAGTTCAGCTGCTGGTTGCCTTTTTTCTAAGAATTGTTTGGTTTGATACAATTATCTGATTAACATTGTCCTTGCACAATCAACTACAAGTGAATATTCAACATTGGAAATATCAGTATTGTTGATAAAACAGAATCTAGAAAGTTCATCAGTTGAAAAGTTATTATAGCATTTCAGAGATTGTTGTGTAGATGGTCTAAACTTCATTTTTCAAACCTACTTTTCCTGTTTGTGAAAATTACATTTCCAAGATTATGTTCTTGTGTATGTATGTACAGTACATAATATGTCTACAGAAAATATGAAGAGAAGCTAATTTTGTTTGTTGTTTATTCCAGTTAAAACACATGTAAGAAAGATTTAGGTTTTGTCTTATTCAGCCATAAGAATATGTGTTAAAAGAAAGCTCATACATTAAACACAGAATATTGAAAGGCACTTTGACTCTAACGTTTTACAGATTCTTCACAATATCAAAACTGGATTACATGAGTCTCTTTGTACCTGAGTTCCAAGAAAGCTTTAGATTTAAAAAAAAAAAAATCACTAGATATTTTCTTTACTTACATTTCCTGGTTTCCCCTCCAAAAACCACCTTTACCATTCCCCCTCCACCTGCTTCTATTATTATGTTCCCCCACCCATGCACCCACTCCTGCTTCCCCATTCTGGAATTCCTCTGCCCTGGGGGGCATCAAGCATTCACAGGACCAAGGGCCTCTCTGTCCATTGATGACTGATAAGACCAGCCTCTGCTACATATGCAACTGGAGCCATGAGTTGCTTGCTCCATGTGTACCCTTTGGTTGGAGGGTTTGGTTGGATCATATTATTGTTCATCCTATGGGGTTGCACACCCTTTCATCTCCTTCATTCATTTCTCTAACTCTTCCAATGGGGATAATATGCTCAGTCCAGTGGTGGCTCCTAGTATCCACCTCTGTATTTGTGAGGTTCTGGCAGAGCTTCTCAAGAGACAGCTATATCAGGCTCCTCTCAGCAAGCACTTCGTGGCACCTACAATAGTGTCTGAACCAACCTTGTTTTGTCACTGGTTCTAGTGGTATTGCATCAAATGTCTCTCTATTTAACTTGGTGTTGACTGTTGGTTTGCTGTATATTGATTGTGTTGTTTTTAGGTATGTGCCTTAAATTCCTGATATTTCTAAAAACTTTTCTTTTTTTCTTTCTTTTCTTTTTTTTTTTTTTTTTCTTTCTTTTTTTTTTTTTTTTTTTTTTTTTTTTTTTTTTTTTTTTTTTTTATCTCTTGCTGTCCTGGAATTTACTCTGTAGACCAGGCTGGCCTCAAACTCAGAAATCCACTTGCCTCTGCCACCCAAGTGCTGGGATTAAAGGCATGCACCACCACTGCCTGGCCCAAAACTTTTTATTAGATATTTTCTTTATTTATATTTCAAATGACATCTCCTTTCCCAGTTTTCCCTCCAGGAAAAAAAAAAAAACTGTTCCCTCTGCCCTCCCCCTGCTCATCAACCCACCCTCTCCTGGTGTGGGGGTGGAATCTAGCCATAGTACTGGGAGTTTGGGGAATTGTCTAGACACAGGTTAATGGAGTTGGAGGGCTTAAGGTGTTAGGCGCCTATGTCTGGGATCATGGTTTCACTGTTCTGTCCCTTGCAGAATTTTTTACTGGGTTTCTGGAGTAAGCCTCACTCAAGCAGAAATCAGACTGCTTTTCACCATTAAATAACTCTCTATTTAAGAAATAATTCAAAGAGGAGGCCCCAGGGAGTCTGTGGGAGTCACTCTCCCTAAGATTCTTAGCAGTGGGGGATGTGGCACCTGAAGTGACCACTGTCTGCTGCCAGACAAAACTCTCAGTGGAAGAATAAGGATAGAAACTCACCCACAGAACTTTCAAACTATAAGATATCCTACCTACAAGATGAGCAGGGACAAAAATGGAGCAAAGATTGAGTAAATAACAAACCAATGACTGGCAAAATTGAGACCCATCCCATGGGCAAAATCTAATCCCTGGCATGATTAAGGATACTCTGCTAACCTTACAGGCATGAGCTTAATATAACTGTCTTCCAAGAGGCTACACCCAGCAGCCAATGAGAACAGAATCAGAGATACACAGCTAAATATTAAAGCTTGGAAAGTCTTGTGAAAGAGTTGGGGAAAGGATTGAGGGACACTAAGGGAAAGGGAACTCCAACTGAGTCTACTAAATTGAACCTTGGTGATTCCTAGAGACTGAACCACCAACCAAAGATTAAGCATAGGTTGGACAAAGCCCCAACCCCCCACATATATAGCAGATATGTAGCTTGGTCTTCATTGGGTTCCCCAACAACTAGAGAAGAGACTGTTGCTAAACATGTTGGCTGCCTATGGATCCCACTATTGCTCTGTAATATAGCTTGAGGTCAGGGATGGTGATTCCTCCAGAAGTTCTTTTATTGGTGTGAATAGTGTTCTCTCTCCAAGATTTTTGTTCTTCTGAATGAATATTCAAAGTGTTCTTTCTAATTCTTGAAGAATTGAGTTGGATTTTTGTGGGGATTGCATTGAATCTGTAGATTGCTTGAGGCAAGATGGCCAATTTTACTATATTAATCCTATCAATCCATGAGCATGGGAGATTATTCATTTTCTGAGATCTTCAGTTTCTTTCTTCAGAGACTTGAAGTTCTAGTCACACAGATCTTTCACTTGCTTAGTTAGAGTCACACCAAGGTATTTTATATTATTTGTGACTGTTGCAAAAGATGTGGTTTGCATAATTTCCTTATCAGTCTGTTTATCCTTTGTATAGAGGAAGACCACTGATTTGTTTGAGTCAATTTTATATCTAGCCACTTTGCTGAAGTTGTTTATCAGGGTTAGGAGTTCTCTGGTGGAATTTTTGGGTCATTTAAGTATATTATCATATCATCTGCAAATAGAGATATTTTGATTTCCTTTTTAATAAGATATTTTCTTTATTTACATTTTAAATGTTATACACTTTCCAGGTTTCCCCTCTGGGAAAAAAAATATGCCCTCCTCCTCCCCCTGATCACCTACCCACCCTCTCCCACTTCCTGGCCCTGGCACTCCCCTACACTAGGGCATAGAAACCTCACAGGACCAAGGTCCTCTCCTCCCATTGATGAATAACCAGGCCATCTTCTGCTATACATATGCTCCTGAAGCCATGAGTCCCACTATGTGTATTCTTTGGTTGGTGATTTAGTCCCTGGGAGCTCTGAGTGTACTAGTTAGTTCATATTATTGTTCATTCTAAGGGACTGTAAACCCTTCAACTCCTTGGATTCTTTCTTTATCTCCTTCAATGGGGACCCTTTGTTCAGTCCAATGGATGGTTGTGAGCCTCTACTTCTGTATTTGTCAGACCCTGTTAGAGTCTCTCAGGAGGCAACTATATCAGGATTCTGTCATCAAGCACGTCTTTGCATCCACAATAGAGTCTGGATTTGGACACAGTATATGAGATTGTTCCCCAGGTGGGGCAGTGCTGTGGGTCCATCAACCCACAGAAAAATCAGGGTTCTGGTAATCAGGTGGGCAAGGAGTTGGGCAGTGACACACAGACATGACACAAGAGAGTGCTGAATCTGAGTGTAGTACCTCAAAGTAGGCATCAGACTTTTATGGTCATTATAAAAGAAAAAGAAGAGTCAGGCAGCACAACAGTCAAGATACATCGAGATTATCTAAAGCACAATGCTATATAGAAAAGTATATACATGCAAATTGACAGGAACTAAGCAGTGATTACAACTGAAAGAAAGTCAGCCTTATCTGAGGTCACCTTAGTCTTAGAAGCCATGTGCAAATAGTTTCCATTCCAGTCTATTGTACAGCCCAGGATCAGTAAACACCCAATTATGCTAATCCTCTGGGCTAGCCTAAGTATGCCCCAGGGGTCCCTTTCTTGCTAACCTTACCAAGAACAAAAAAAAAAAATAATAATATAATTCCTGGGAGTGACTCAGCTGCAATTCTAATGTGGTCTTCCATACCTAACTATAATGAGGATTCTTTTTTTGTTTGTTTGGTTTTTTGTTTGTTTGTTTGTTTGTTTGTTTGAGACAGAATTTCTCTGTATAGCCCTGGCTGTCCTGGAACTCACCCTGTAGACCAGGCTGATTGAACTTGCCCTGGGATAATTAACTCTTATTAAATAAGCTCCAATGCCTGACCTCCTTCACTATCTCTCTCTAACAATGCTGGAGGCAATTAGTCTGAATGGATAACATTCTTTATGAAATTTCAAGCCCAGGTTTGACATACATAGACTAGGATGTTGGAACACTGGTGAAGGCCAGAAAATAACGTCCAATTTAGCTTAACTATTAGTGAAAACATTTCTTGAGGGCACCTTTATACCTAATAATAAAACAATACAAAAAGAAAGCACACGAGACCCTCCATCACCTATCACAAGGACAAATCTGGATCACTTCCATGTTAGGGGACACTAAAGGCCTCCAGGAGACTAGCTTCCTTGAGATTTTTCACCTCAGGGATTGAGGTCAAGCAGATTCCACTGGAGTAGGTGTGGCATGACAGTCTCTGGATGGCCTTTCCTTCAGTCTCTGCTCCATACTTTGTCTCTATATTTCCTCCCATGAATATTTTGTTCCCTTTTGCTAAGGAGGACTGAAGCATCCACATTTTGGTTTTCTATATTCTTGAAGTTCATGTGGTCTGTAGATGGTATTTTGGCTATTCTGAGCTTCTGGGGTAATATCCACTTATCAGAGAGGACATACCATGTGTGTTCTTTTGTGATTGGGTTACCTCACTCAGGATAATATTCTCCAGATGCATCCATTTCCCTGAGAATGTCATAAATTCATTGTTTATAATAGCTGAGTAGTACTCAGTTGTGTAAATGTACCAGATTTCCTGTATCCATTCCTCTGTTGAGGGACATCTGGGTTGTTTCCAGTTCTGGCTATTATAAATAAGGCTACTATGAACATAATGGAGCATGTATCTTTATTACATGTTGGAGAATCTTCTGGGTATATGCTCAGGAGTGGTACAGCTGAGTCCTCTGGTAGTATTATGTCCAATTTCCTGAAGAACCGCCAAACTGATTTTCAGAGTGGTTGTACCTACTTGCAATTCTACTAGCAATGAAAGAGTGTTCCTCTTTCTCCACAACCTTGCCAGTATCTGCTGTCACATGGGTTTTTAATCTTAGCCATTCTGACTGGTATGACGTGGAATCTCAGTGTTGTTTTGATTTGAATTTCCCTGATGACTAAGGATGTTGAACATTTCTTTAGATGCTTCTTAAAAATTCTTTGTTTAGCTCTATACCCCATTTTTAATAGGATTATTTGATTCTCTGGAGTCTAACTTATTTAATTCATTGTATATATTGGAATTACTTTCTGTCAGATATAGGATTGGTAAAGAACATTTCCCAATCTGTGGGTTGCCATTTTATCCTATTGACAGTGTTCCTTGCCTTATAGAAGCTTTGTAATTTTATGAGGTTCCATTTGTCAGTTCTTGATATGAGAGCATAATACTTAAAATTTTATTTGGTTAAGTATCTCAGTGGCTACCTAAAGAAAAGTTGAGAGGACAGGATCCTTTGGTCTCTGTTTGTATCAAGGAGCTATGGCTGTTCCATAGCCCTCTGTACACAGGTCCTGCCAGTAGAGAGCTGGTCTCCTCCAGGAGTGCTCTCACTCCTGTGCTCAGAGGTGAGATCAAGACTTTCTCTCCATTAACTCTCCAACACTGGACCAGCAAGGAGCCCACAGGAACAGGTGAGCAGCTGGGACAGGATCCTTCTGGTCTCAATCTGAATCTGGGAGCTAAGGCTCTTCCATAGCCCACCACACCCAAACACTGCCCAGGAGAGAGCTAGTCTTGGCAGGAGTGCTGACACAGGCTTACAGACCCACAGGAGGGAGAATTTCTAGCCAGAGACAGCAAGGTCAACTAATACCAGAGATAATTAGATGGTGAAAGGCAAGTACAGCAACCTTACCAACAGAAAACAAGATTACTTGGCATCATCAGAACCCAGTTTACCCACCACAGCAGTCCTGGATACCCCCAGCACACTGAAAAAGCAAGATTTTGATTTAAAATCACATCTCATGGTGCTGATAGAGGAGTTTAAGAAGCATATAAATAACTCCCTTAAAGAAACACAGAGAACACAGGTAAATAGGTAGAAGCCCTTAAAAAGGAAACACAAAAATCCCTTAGAGAATTACAGGAAACCACAACCAAACAGGGGAAGGAATTGAACAAAACCATCCAGGATCTAAAAATGGACGTAAAAACAATAAAGAAATCACAAAAAGAGACAGCTCTGGAGTTAGAAAACTTAGGAAAAAGAACAGGAGGCATAGATGCAAGCATCATCAACAGAATACTAGATGTAGATTAGAGTATCTCAGTTACAGAAGATACCATAGAAAATATTGACACAACAGTCAAAGAAAATGCAAAATGTAAAATTATCCTATGCCAAAACATCCAGGAAATCCAGGACACAATGAGAAGACGAAGCCTAAGGATAATAGGTATAAAAGAGAGCAGAGATTCCAAACATAATGGGCCTGTAAATATCTTCAACCAAATTATAGAAGAAAACTTCTGTAACCTAAAGAAAAAGATTTTCATAAATATAGAAGAAGCCTACAGAACTCCAAATAGATTAGATCAGAAAAGAAATTCCTCCTGTCAGATAATAGTCAAAATACCAAATGCACAAAACAAAGAAAGAATATTAAAATCAGTAACAGAAAATGTCAAAACATATGAAGGCTGACCTGTCAGAATTACACCAGACGTCACACCAGAGACTATAAAAGCCAGAAGATCCTGGGAAGATGCCATCCAGCCCCAAAGAGAACACAAATGCCAGCCCAGGCTACTATACCCAGCAAACCCTCAGTTACTATAAATGGAGAAACCAAGACATTTCATGACAAAATCAAATTTACCCAATATCTTGCTAGAACTCCAGCCCTACAAATGATAATAAATGGAAAACTTCAACACAAGGAAGGAAACTACACCCTTGAAAAAATAAGAAAATAGTCTTCTTTTAACAAACCAAAAAGATAATAGCCACATAAATGTAATTCCACCTCTATCAACAATAATAACAGGAATCAACAATCACCTTTCCTTAATATCTCTTAATATCAATGGACTCAATTCCCCAATAAAAAGATATAGACTTACAGACTGAATATGTAAACAAACCTATTGTTTTGCCTCATACAATAAACACACTTCAGTGACAAAGACAGAAAGACAGCCACTACCTCAACGTAAATGTTGGAAATTAATTTTCAAGCAAATGGTCCCAAGAAACAAGCTGGAGTAGCCATTCTAATATCCAATAAAATCGACTTTCAACCAAAAGTTATCAAAAAAAAATAAGGAAACACTTCATACTCATCAAAGGAATAATCTACCAAGAAGAACTCTCAATTCTGAAAATCTATGCTCCAAACGCAAGGGCATCCACATTCACAAAAGAAACTTTACTAAGGCTCAAAGCACACATTGCACCATACATGGTGCAATGATAGTGGGAGACTTCAACACACCATTCTCATCAATATCCAGATCATGAAAACTGAAACTAAACAGAGACACAGTGAAACTAACAGAAATTATGAACCAAATGGATTTAACAGATATCTATAGAACATTTTATCCTAAAACAAAAGAATATACTTTCTTCTCAGCACCTCATGGTAACTTCTCCAAAACTGACCATACAAAACAGGCCTTAACAGACACAAGAAGGATGAAATAATCTTGTGCATCCTATCAGATCACCACACATTAAGACTGTTCTTCAATAACAACAAAAATAATAGAAAGCCCACATACAAATGGAAGTTGAATAACACTCTACTCAATGATAACCTGGTCAATGAAGAAAGAAAGAAAGAAAGAAAGAAAGAAAGAAAGAAAGAAAGAAAGAAGTAAAAACTTTTTAGAATTTAATGAAAATGAAACCACAACATACAGAAACTTATGGAACACAAAGAAAGCAGTCCTAAGAGAAAAACTCATAGCTTGAGTACCTCCAAAGGAAACATGAGAAAGCATACACTACCAGCTTGCCAGCTTATCTGAAAGCTCATGGCTTGGTAGGATTAATATAGTAAAAATGACCAGCTTGCTTCAAGCAATCTACAGATTCAATGCAATCCCCGTCAAAGACAACTCAAGTCTTCATAGAGTTAGAAAGAACAGTTCGAATATTCATCCAGAAAAACGAAAAGCCCAGGATAGTGAAAACTATTCTCACCAATAAAAGAACTTCTGGGAGAATCACCATCCCTGACCTCAAGCTATATTACAGAGCAATAGTGATAAAAACTGTATGGTATTGGTAGAGAGATAGGCCCAAAGATCAATGTAATAGAACTAAAAATCCAGAAATGATCCCATAGACCTATAGTCACTTGATCTTTAACACAGGAGCTAAAAAAACATCCAGGGGGAAAAGACAGCATTTTCAATAGATCATGCTGTTTCAACTACTGGTTAGCATGTAGAAAAATGAAAATTGATCCATTGCCATCTCCTTGTACAAAGTTCAAGTTCAAGTGCATCAAATCCCTCCACATAATACCAGATACACTGAAACTAATAGAAGAGAAAGTGGAAAAAACCCTGAAGTACATGGACACAGAGGAAATTTCCCTCAACAGAACACTAATGTCTTATTTTCCAAGATCAAGAATTGACAAATGACATCTCATAAAATTACAAAGTTTCTGTAAGGCAAAGTGCACTATCTTCAGTAGAAAATACCAACCAACAGATTGGGAAAAGATCTTGACCATTCCTGTATCAGATAGTGGGCTATTATCTAATATATTCAAAGAATTCAAGGAGTTAGACTCCAGAAAAGTCAAATAACCCTAGGTACAGAGTTAAACAAAGAGTTCACAATTGAGGAATATCAAATGGCTGAGAAGCCCCTAAAGAAATGGTCAACATCCTTAGCCATGAGGAAAATGCAAATCAAAACAACTCTGAGATTTGACTTCATACTAGTCAAAATGGCTAAGATCAAAATCTCAGGTGACAGGAGATGCTGGCAAGAATGTGGAGAAAGAGAAATACTCCTTCATTGCTGATGGGATTGCAAGCTAGTACAACCACTGTGGAAATCTGTCTGACAGTTCCTGAGAAAATTTGATGTAATACTACCTGAGGACCTAGCTATACCACTACTGGGCATATACCCTGAATGGGCTCTGACATATATCAAGGACACATCCTCCACTATGTTCTTCACAGCAGCCCTATTTATAATAACCAGAAGCTTAAAAACAACCAAATGTCATTCAACAGAGTAATGGATAAGGAAAATATGATACATTTACAGAAAGGGATACTACTGAGCTATTAAAAACAATGAATTCATGAAGTTCTTAGACAAATTGATGGAACTAGAAAATAAAACCTTGAGTGAGGTAACCCAGTCACAGAAGAACACACATTGTATGCACTTACTGTTAAACGAATATTAGTCCAAAAGCTTGGAATACCCAAGATACAATCCACAGACCACATGAACTTCAAGAAGTTAGGAGTTCAAAATGTAGATGCTTCAGTCCTTCTTAGAAAAGGGGAACATTTTTCTTAAAAATTTATAAAATATTATAAAAATAAAAATGAGTATTATAAAAGTTGTTTGATATAAAACAACAATCAATTTAACAGCGTTATGCAGTTGCTTGTCTACAGCAATACTGAAAATACATACATTTTTCTCAATATAAATTTTAAATAACTACAAACATATTAACTGTATATTTCAAAATAATACATCACTACTAGTATTTTCTTAAATGAACATAAATATATAAAATCTTTTTGTTTGTTTGTTTTGTAGATATTGTAGGTATTGAAGAGGGGGTCTCTGGGAGGAGTTGGGGTACAAAAGGAAAACAAGAATGTGATTTAATTCTATTTACTTAAAATATGTTTTTAAATGTCAACAAATTCAGATAAATTGAAATCATGTAACTTTTCTCATCATAATGCAATAAAAGTTAAAATAAAAGGGAGGAACAAAACACTCATGGGAGGAAATATGGAGACAAAGTGTGGAGCATAGACTGAAGGAAAGACCATTCAGAGACTGCCCCACCTGGGTAACAATCTCATATACTGTGTCCAAACACAGACTCTATTGTGGATGCCAAGAAGTGCTTGCTGACAGGATCCTGATGTATCTGTCTCCTGAGACATTCTGCCAGATACAGATATGGTTTCTTGCATCCAACCATTGGAGTGAGCACAAGGTCCCCAATGTAGGAGTTAGAGAAAGGACCTAAGGAACTGAAGAGGTTTAAAAACCCATAGGAAGAAAAACAGTATCAACCAATCAGACTTCCTAGAGCGCTCAAGGACTAAACTACCATCCAAAGAGTACACATGGTTTGACCTAAATTTCCACCTGAATATGTAGCAGAGGATGGCCTTGTCTTGAATTAATGGGAAAGGAGGTGTGGGGCAGTGGTCTGTTCAGGCAACCTTGGCCCAGTTGAGTATAAGTCTGGCACCCCAGTGACCCAGTGGGCAATAATTCTGCCTGAAAGGGATGAAAGGATTTTGGCCATGACTCCTGGGTCCCTGGCTCCTGTTACAGTCACAACCTCTCACAGCACCCCACAGGAGATGTATGTTTGTCACATAGACAATGCCCCAAGCTCTCAGCATTCAAGCTGGACCCTACTCCACAGCCAGGAATGCCCAACCCCACAGAGAGATAGCTCCACAATATAAAGAGTGGTTTGCCCCCTCCTCTTTTACTCTCCTCTCTAGCTCTCGCACTCTTTCTTTCTCTCTTTCTATCTTTCTTTCTTTCTTTCTTGCTCTTCTCTTCTCCTCTTCTCCTTTACTTCCTCTCCTTTCTTTCTCTAAACATGGTCATGTTTGGTTCTTTTCTCTTTCCTATAATAAAATATCTTATGACTATGCATTGCCTCCTTTTAACTAATTCATCATGCAGCCCCAAGTATCAGCAGCAGATAGACATGGGCCATCAGGGAGGTCCTTGGTTCTGAGAAGTCTCTATGACCCAGTGTAGGGAAACACCAGGTCCACGAGGCAGGAGTGGGTATGAGGATGGGATAGGGGGTTTCTGGAGGGAGAATCAGAAAAGTGGATAACATTTGAAGTATAAATGAATAAAATATTCAATAAAAAGTATTGTATATATTCTAATATTTTTCTTAGATCAAAAGAAATTATTAAAATCAATTTAAAAAGCAAGATATTAATAGTACTAGAAAATTCTCAGAATTCTAATGGTAAATGTTTGTTCTATAGTAGAGATAAATGGGTTTTAAAACTGTTTACATCCATGATTTTAACTGCCCTGTTGGATTTGAAATCCATATTGTTCACTTTATTTATTTTTTACTATATAAGTTTATATAATGTAATGCATATTGTTGCATACTTGAGATGATACTTTTGTGGATTATATTTAAAATAAAATTGCTATTAAATTTAAATTTTCAGTTAGTTTTTTGGGATTGGGTATCATGGGCCTGCAGTTGGGGTGCGAGAAATGCTGCTAGACTTGCCAAACAGGAGGAACACTACACTGAGTTTTCCTGTTCTGCTCCATGAGGTTCTGGGCCATAGGGAAGTGCTGAGCACCAATTAGATGATGGGAGAACACAGTCTAAGACTCTGGAGGTTAAAGCTGGGGTTCCCTAACTTCTGGGTATCTAGTCCCTGCTGGAAAACTACACAGACAATTGGGGAACAAAGTTGTGTCTGTGTGTGTGTGTGTGTATGTGTGTGTGTGTGTGTGTGTGTGTGTGTGTGTGTGTGTGTAGAGGGGGTCTTCATGTTTCCACAAGAACTGGACAATCTCAAACTCTTGAGCATCCAGGCAAAGCTGTGTCCCAAGGAGTTGTGAGCAGAGTCAGGGGACCTCTATTACCTCATCAACAAAAGTCCTTAGCTTAGTGGTGGCTGTCTGGGAGCTCAGAGAGGCCTTCTGTGGGAGACTTGGGCTGCAAAGGCCTTCTTCTTCTTCCCCATGGTGGTTCTTAATGGACAAGACAGTCTTTGGTTCCAAACTGTTTATTGATTGTTCATCGTGGGATATTGGTATATACAAACTCCTCAGAGTGGACTAGAGAGTAAATATCTTTTGAAGGGAGGAATGTCCAGGAAAGGAAGCATATTGGCTAAATCCTCAGAGTCTCTAGATATCTCTTTAGCATGGAAAATTCTGTTTTGGGCTCTATGACCACAGGTGATATTTCTTCATATGGGAAGTGTGGTACATATGTCAGGCCAAGAATCTGCCAGGGAGCTAGGAGCCACCTACCATCTCAGGTGGGTGCCCAGTTGTCAGAGATGCTGAACCTGCTCAACCTACCAAGTTTCCTGGCATGATCCACTGTTACACTTTTCAGTACTTTTAAGTTTTGTCTATTATGTACTTAACTATTGCCAAGTTGTCATTCTTCCTGTGGAAGTTCAGAAAGTATCTCTCCTACCCCTTTTAGCAATGTAATTCATGAGATAGGGGGAGTTTAATTAAAACTGTACTTCTGTTGCTGAAGCAAGTTTTTGTTCTTTTTTTTACTTTTTGAGTAAATAAGATGACTTAACAAATAAATTTTTATTATAATGTGATCTGATCACATACTTTTTTTTTTTTTTTTTTTTTTTGGTTTTTGAGACGGTTTCACTGTGTAGCCCTGGCTTTTCTAGAAGAAACTCTATAGACTAGGCTGGCCTCAAACTCCAAAGTCTGCCTGCCTCTTCCTCCCAAGTGCAAGGATTAAATGAGTGTGCCTTCTCTGCCCAGCCTGCTCACATACTTTTGTCAGGAAACTAGTAATTTATTTAAAATAGGAAGGCTTATTAAACACTGGGATTCAACAGTTAGTCTGAATTTTAAATATTATAAACATCATAATACATAATATTATATGTAAAATATGTTGCAAAAAACATTATTGCCCAGGCTAATAAAGTGATAGAAGTGTTAACTAAGAAAGAAAACAAAACCAATTTATATGTTAATATAAAATATTTATTCAAGTCTTTGAATCTTTTCCACTCTATGAATTAAAGTAAGCTGGGTACTTTCAATGCAACTTTTTAAAAAGTATTCGTTGTGAGGGTCTACCTTGAAATTTCCCTGAAATAAGAGGAATGTGTGAAGGCTGACAGACTGATTAGAACATAAGGGTTCTCATAAAATTTTATGAACCTTACAGCATTGTATACAACCACACACTGTCATCTAGGGTTAAAATGTTCTCTGATTATACTATAGATGTGCTATGTATGTGACTCAGAGGAAATGAGCAGAAACCTCTCTGATGCTTCTGGTTCTCACTAGTCAGACACAAACCCACTTGGCAACCTCCATTCTTCTTAGAGTGTGGGAAATCACCACATGATATCCTTGGTAACTAGTGCCATGTGCAGGTTGCAGGTGCTTCCCACCCACATTCCCGCTGATGAGTACCTGTCAGTTGGCCTCAAATTATCATGTGGCTTGAAAACTCCCCTTTACCCCTTATTTACTAATTCTTATTTATAATAAAAAATAGTGATGATGATGATGATATGTATATATATATATATATATATATATATATATATATATCTCAAGTCTA
>JADRCD010236035.1:8934-25991 GCA_019843815.1 Montemys delectorum
CCACCCACCCATCCATTCATCTAGCCACCCACACATCCACCCACCCATCCATCCACCCACACATCCACCCACCCATCCATCCACCCATCCATCCATCCATCCATCCATCCATCCATCCATCCATCCACCCATCCACCCATCCATCCACCCATCCACCCGTATCCATCCACCCATCCATCGATCCACCTATCCACCCATCCATCCACCCATCCACCCACCCATTCATCCACCTATCCACCCATCCATCCATCCATCCACCCACCCACCCATCTGTCCGTCTGTCTGTCTGTCTGTCCATCTGTCTGCCCGTCCGTCCGTTTTCAGGTATTTACCCCCTGACTGCATGATTAGCTTGTTGTGTTATTGACATGGTTGATATCTTCTCACGCTGCTGCCGCCTGAATTCTCCACCTGAGAATTCTTACATTTCCTGAAGTGTTAGTTCTCACTTCCAAAGGCCAAGCTGTTTATCTCTGTAAGTGAAAGCTTTGGGGTTCTGCCTTCATATACACAGGAGGAGCTAGCCAAGGACCTGAACGTTAACGTCATTAACGTCACCTCACTTGCACCCTGCCCCCTCAGGAGCTGGCCCCTAAGCACTGCAGCTCTGTTCTCACTGAAGTGTGTGCTCTATCCCATCTTTCAACGCTGCTCCTGTATTTTAAGTTCTACAGCCACAGCCATTGCTTTAACCACACATACCTTTTTGTGTTTTAATCCCCTACTGTTCCTTTCCTCTAAGACTTTTGAAATTTTCTAAATGTCCCCTGCACTTCCAGAGTAAATTAACTGAGCAAGATCCTTGTCTCAGGGTCTGCTCCTGGGGAAGGCTGAACTACAGGAAGCCTAAGTTTTGCATACACACTTATATGCCACAGCACATTCTCCCTGTATCCTTGGAGTACGGTTTTAGTTAAGTCAATACTCAGCATTTGCATTATTATGACTCTGTTATGTTTGTATATGCTTGGCCCAGGGAGTGGCACTATTAGAAGGTTGGAGTAGGTGTGACCTTGGAGTGGTGTGTCTCTGTGGGTATTGGCTTTAAGACCTTCATCCTAGCTGCTTGGAAGCCAGTATTCTGCTAGCAACTTTTCAATGAGGTTGTAGAACTCTCAGCTCCTCTTGCACCATGCCTGCCTGGATGCTGCCATGTTCCCAACTTGATGATAATGGACTGAACCTGAAAGCCAGCCTCAATTAAATATTGTTCTTTGTAAGAGTTGCCTTGGTCTGTTCACAGCAATAAAACATTAACTAAGACAGACTATGTTACTATTCTTCTTAAAGAACATGGGGAAGTATGATTACATTTCTATTTTATTTGTTTTCAAGACTGGGTGTTGCTCTGTTGTCCAGGTTGGTCTCAAACTTCTGGAATCAATGGATCGTCTGCCTCCTTCTAAGGAGATGGGGTGATAAGCATTCACTTCCCTAGGCACCCACACTTCATAAAGAGCATTCGCCTGGAGATGACTGACTATAGTAACAAAGTAACTCATATTGTCTATGCCGTCTGGGTTTCTACAGCAACGGCACCCAGACTGAAGCCCGAGTCTTCCTACTCTAGTAGGCCCTGCTGCTGTCCCGGCTGGTCTCACAGCTGTTATCCTGAGGATCCCTCATTCTAGAAAGCTCTTTTGTCTCTGTCCTGTACTAATAGCATTTCCTTTTTTTCTTTTTTCTTTTTTTTTTTTTTTTTGGTCTTATGTCTTCATTTTGTTCCTTGTAGCTTTATGAGGATGGGTATATCAGACAAATTTTTTGAAACCTAGTATAACCAGAAACATTGTTCTTGTTTATGGGCAGTGCAGAGAATCTGACAACTAGAGAGTCCCAAATACAAAATAATGTCTTTCAGAACATAGAAGAAATTCCTTTACTATCTCTCAGCTCTTAGTATTCCTTTTACGTTTACTTTGCAAACATGCATGCTCGTGTGTGTGTGCGCGCGTGTGTGTAAGGAGCTGGCTATCTTCTTCTACCACATGGTCCTATTTTGTTTTACTTTTTTTGGGAGGGAGGGGGTTGCTTTTCATGACAGGCTTTCTCTGTGTAGCCCTAGCTGTCCTGGAACTCACTATGTAGACTAGGCTGGCACCGAACTCATAATCTGCCTGCCTCTGCCTCTGCCTCCTTCAACAAATCCTACCAGGATGCGTCACCATGACCAGCTTGTTTTACTTTATATAGTAATTTATTTTAATGTTTACTATTTATAAATGTATTATTTTACTATTTTATAATTTACATTTTTTAAAGATTTATTTATTTATTATATGTAATTACATTGTAGCTGTCTTCAAACTCTCCAGAAGAGGGAGTCAGATCTCATTATGGATGGTTGTGAGCCACCATGTGGTTGCTGGGATTTGAACTCAGGACCTTTGGAAGAGCAGTTGGTGCTCTTAACCACTGAGCCATCTCTCCAGCCCTATAATTTACATTTAAAATGCTCTATTATTTTATCTCAAAATTTATATGTTGCAGATTCTTTATTTTAAGTTATTGAAGTATATTTTGTAATTCTAAAATTCACTCATTTCAATTTAATAATTTTTTAAAGATTTATTTATTTATTATATGTAAGTACACTGCAGACACTCCAGAAGAGGGCGTCAGATCCCATTACAGATGGTTGTGAGCCACCATGTGGTTGCTGGGATTTGAACTCAGGACCTTCAGAAGATCAGTCAGTGCTCTTAACTGCTGAGCCATCTCTCCAGCCCCTCAATTTAATGATTTTTACTAAATTCATTGCTATTCAATAATCTCCATAAACTAGGTTTTAGGACATTCTCACCACCCAGTTAGATCCCATATGCCCACTCCAGCACTTGTCTAAGGTATTCTGAACCCGAATCCTTTGTAGGTGGCTCAGTTTTTCTCCCTAGAGGGTTCTAAGTATCTGCTAGTTTTGTCTGAAGCTTGAAATATTACAATAAAGTAAGTTAATGTGTATTTTTTCTTTTATTGTCTGGGAAAAAATTCTTTCTTTTGCAAGTATCCCTCCAACCTTCTCTCCTCTTTCTCCTGGAATCCTGTTATGATGACATTAATTAACCCTCTGGAATAACAGTTAAACATTCTTTCCCGCCGGGCGGTGGTGGCGCACGCCTTTAGTCCCAGCACTTGGGAGATAGAGACAGGTGGATTTCTGAGTTCGAGGCCAGCCTGGTCTACAGAGTGAGTTCCAGGACAGCCAGGGCTACACAGAGAAACCCTGTCTCGAAATACAAAGTACGCTGATCAGAACTTCGGGCAACATTCTTTCCCTTGTAAGAGTTCTTGGCCTGTGTGTTTTGACAGCCCTGCTTTTAGGAGGCCTCTTCTTTTGTTTTCTTCCAAACATACTCATAGTCACACTTTAGCTCTCCTGAGAGCCTTTCTTATTCTCTGATGACCTTTCTTTCTTTCTCTCTCTTTCTCTCTTTCTTTCTTTCTTTCTTTCTTTCTTTCTTTCTTTCTTTCTTTCTTTCTTTCTTTCTTGTAGCCTCTATTATCTTGTTTCATGGGTACAATGGCTCCTTAGTTTTCTAGGGTTTTAATTATGTTGTTTAATTTTTGTGCTTTTCAGAATTGTTTTTGTTTCCTTTCTCTCCTCCTCCCTCCCTCCTTCCTTCTCTTCTCCCCTCCTTCCCTCCTTCCCTCCTTCCTTCCCTTCCTCCCTGACTCCTTCCTTCCTTCCCTCCCTCTTTCCTTCCCTCCCTCCTTCCTTCCTTCCTTCCTTCTCTCCCTCCTTCCCTCCCTCCCTCTCTTTCCTTCCCCTCCCGAGTCTTTGTTTTTAGACTTTTCTCACTGTTCATTTAAATACTTTTTAATGAAACCTAAAGTGCTCATTGAAAGGGGTGTGTGTGTGTGTGTGTGTGTGTGTGTGTAGAACAGTATGAGTGGTGTGTGTGTGTAGCTGTGGGGTATGTGTAGATCTGTGTGAGTGGTGTGTGTGAGTGGTATGTGTATGTGTGTAGACCTGTGTGAGTGGTGTGCAGAGCTGTGTGAGAGGTAGGCCTTAGCTTAGGTCTATCAGGTAGGAAGCCAGTGTTTGCTGGGGAGTTCCTGCCTATGGTGGTAACAATATGTCTTTCTTTTGTCCAATCATATAGCAGGGGCTTCCCTGACTCTTTCCCTTAGGAAGGATGAACACTTTTGCCGACTGCCTGCCTTCTGAACAATACCTTACTATATCTGTCTGCTGTCCCCAAGTTTAGACCTCTTGTATTTATTTTGCTGAGTGGAATGGAGAAAGCCTGAGAGGCAGACTAGGCTGGGAGTGCACGGCAGACCTTCATATTCTCAGCTCAAACATCCCATTGGCATCAGAGGTATCAGTGTGTCCATTTCCACATTTGTGGTCATTATTTTTTGGTTTTGGTTTTCATAACAAATCAGATCTTGTTTGAAAGCATCTTTGAACCCACTTGCCTAGCAGGTAGCTCTTTCTTCTCTGCCAAGCCAGTTAATAGTCATCCAATGACTATACTTTCCCTCACATTGTTTAACATTTCCATTAGCTTCTGTCTCTTCTCATGTTCATAGTTCTTTGGGTTTGTATTTTACTGTCTTGGGGTTTTTTGTTTGTTTGTTTTGTTTTGTTTTGAGACATTGTCTCTTTTACATACCTTTGTCTGTCCTTGAACACTAAGCCTGGCCTTTAACTCACAGAGAGCCACTTGCCTCTACCTCCCAAGCACTAGGATTAAAGGTTTAAAGGTGTGCACCAGTCTTCTTGGCTTACAATTCACCTTCCTTCCTCCTCTTCTTCCTTCTCCTCCTTTTCTTTTCCTCCCCCTCCCTCTCCTCTTCTTCCTCTTCTTCCTTCTCCTTCTTTTTCATCCTTTTTCCAAGCCAAAGTTTCTCTGAGTGGCTCTGGATGTCCTGGAACTCACACTGTAGATTAGGCTGGCCTTGAATTTGGGGATTCACTTGTCTCTGTCTCTACATGCTGGGATTTAAAGGTGTTCACTACTGCTGCCTGGCACGATACACTTCTTGCTTCCACACACTCAAGCCTAGTTCACACTGCCAGTCTGGACTGCTGGCTATTCTCCAAATGAGCCCCACCTTCTCTGGTCCCCTTGCCTCTGACATGTTCTTTTCAACTTGTTTCCATCCTTCAGAGCTAATTTTAAAGTATTGTATCCATCTGTTTTGCCATTTTGTACCAACAGAAAAAATTTCTGCCTTCTCATGTGCACTGTCTACTCCATCTCTCCAAAGTCACACATTAAATGTCCATGCATCTGTCCATTACCTCTGCTGTTTGAGATCGTGAAGGGAAGGCACACTATCATAATATCTTTGAATCTCCATCCCTCTTCCCCAGCAGTTGATAAGTTTCTGTCCACGAGGAGCTTTGTATGCTATGATGATTCCATGGCAGCCATTTTTGTCTGTGTTTGCCAGTTGACACATAGATGGAAGTGCAGTTTCAATGTGAAGTAATGTATGCTGTATGTGTATTTGTAACATAGTAGGGATAGTAAAGGCCTTTTGATCACATTGGTCTCCAGCCCTCGAAATTCTGCAAAGTAGCTCACTGGCTTCCACTTTTAGATGAGGAACACAGCACTCTTCTATGTTAAACAGCCTACAAGTGACCTAGAGCCAGCAAGATGCAGCGATGAACTCAAGCACTGGTCTCTGGTCTCAAAGACAGTCAGTCAGTCAGTCAGTCAGTCTGTCTGTCTGTCTGTGGTTTTGGTGCAGCTACTTTCTGTTTTTGTTTGTTTGTTTGTTTGTTTTTAATTTTTGTGTCCTTCCTAGTTTGTTGAATGCTTAGCATCTTCCCTCATATAAGCTACTCTCCCTGCTCTGGGAGAGTAGGGGAGTGTGGCTGACTTTCTCATTCCAAACCCTGTCCCAGAAGCTGAGATCCCCAGCTTGCTCTGTGGATCTGTTTCTGTCACTCACTGGACATTGCCTCTCATCTGAGCATTAGCATGGTTATGTGTAAAGATGTTGGCTCTAAAGACAGTTCAAGTCCTGTCTCTTCCACTTACTAGCTACAGGTGGGGTAAATAGTATGTCTGTCTCTTCCTCTTCAGAATGGACTTTACGATAACATATAAATATGTGTATATATAACATATAAATATATAATTATATGTTATCATATAGACACACATATGTGTATATATGCATATATATATATATATATATATATGATCTGAGGTAATGGTGAGAATGAATAAAGCACTTAGAATAAATAAACTGCTTAAGAGTGTGTAGTTCTTCATAAGTGCTTTTTGTGTTAATATACTATAACCACATAACTAATCTCATTAAATCTCTGTACCTATCCCATGAAGAAAAAAGTTATGCCAACTTTGCAGCCTATAGTACTGATATAAATTGAGGTCCTCCTTTACTCTAAAGCTTAAAAAATTATTCTATACAGTTAGAGAGACGGATGCTATTTGTGGACATTTCTCAGGGTTTCAAAAGTTGGTAACTCTGTGAAGAAGATGGTAGACTTAGTTGGGCTGCAGTGTAAGTCTAGAGAGAATGTGAGTTTCTTCGCAATGTATGTATGGATAAGAGCTTCAGGGAGCCAGGACTCAGCCAGCATTGCTGTGTGGATTCCTGATGTCCCGCTTCACCCTGGCTGGTATCATTCCCCTCTTTTTTGGTTGGGGTGTGGCACCAGCTATCTCCAAGTGCCTTTCTAGGGCCCCTTATCCAATCTCCCCTAAGAGCCATGTGTTGCTTACTGAATGCCAGCACCATCTGGTGGACATGGGCCATAACCCAGGGCTGTTACTCCCCACTGCCACCTAGTGGTCATTAATGCTGTGACGTTTGCCTCGTGTATACATTTTTTTATTTTCCTGAAAATCCTGAAAACAGTTCACACATGCCATCCCTCTAAGAACCCGATGCAGGAAGCAGAGCAAACTAACAGGTAGTTAGTTTTCAGAGCAGTTAGGTGAATGGCATGGAGTGACACAGCAAGCTCAGTGGCTGTCACAGCCGGGCTTCAAAGTCTCTGGGGTATGAAGCTGTTTGGAATGACCTGACCCTAAATGCTTCCTTTCTTCTTTCTTTTGCAGGAGTGTATGTGTGGTGTGTATGTATGTGGAAGCCCAAGATTGGTGTCGGGTGTCTGAGGCAGGGTCTGAGTTTAGCTAGCCACTTTGCCCTAAAGATCTCCGGAATCTGCCACGTGAGGGATTGATTACACTCCCACCCAGTTTTGACATGAGTGCCAAAGATCCAAACTCAGGCAAGTGTTTTATCCACCAAGCCATTCCTAGTCCCTTGGCAGATATTTCTCCCGGGGAGGCCCTGCCGCAGTATTCAAGATATATCACAGAAGTCAGTTCCTTTACTCCGATCTTACTGATGAGGTTATTGATGAAACACAGAGTGTGGCAGATGTAGGATTTGAACCCAGACTAGACTTCCTCCAATCAGCTTTCTTTCCCTTAGCACACTGGGGCTGTCCTTGAAGCACACAGAAATTTCCTACTCTACAGAATGATGTAGTTGTCCTTCATGATTACATTTCTCTTTCTCTCCCTCCCCCTCTCTCTGTGTCTGTATGTGCATACATGTGCATTCATGCTTATGTGGGTGCATATGCATGTGTGTGCATGTATCAAACCAGGACAAGCCTGGATATCATTCCTCAGGAGCAATGTCTACCTTATTTTTGAGACAGGGTCTCTCTTGAGCCTTGAACTCACCAAATAGGACAGTGGCTGGCC
The DNA here is from genome assembly GCA_019843815.1 of Montemys delectorum. NCBI lineage: Eukaryota > Metazoa > Chordata > Mammalia > Rodentia > Muridae > Montemys > Montemys delectorum. The sequence continues at coordinate 16,641 of JADRCD010236035.1, forward strand.
AGGGACCATCAAACTGGAACTGCAAGCACACATCACCATGTGTGCAGTTACTTTAAAAACTGGGTTCTGGGATTGAATTTAGGTCCTCACGCTTTAAAGACAAGCACTTCACTGACTGAGCCATCTCCTTTTAGATGGGCCTATTGGCATCCAGAATACTTGCTACATTTCCTAGCCTACCTTGAAGCTAACTGTGGGCTCGTATTAAGCAAGCAGGCTTGGCGTGCGTAATTTTAGGAAGTCTTAGGAAGGAGGGGGCAGACCCTTCTTTGCTAACAGCGTCTGAAATGGCTTCTGGAGGGCTGGCCAGATGGCTCAGTGGGTAGAGGAGCTTATCTGTGCATAGACCGCCTGAGTTATACCCTCCACTCCCCACCCATGAGACGACAGGAGACCAACTCTCTGAGATTCACAGCACACGTGCACCTGCACCCACACAGACTTACACAAATAAATAGACAAAAATAAATAAAACAACTCCAGAGACTATTTCCTAAACATCAGTCGTGTAATCTCCTCCCCTTGAGTATGGGCTAACTTAGTGTTCTGAGTGAGCAAATGTAGCCTAAAACAAAGGGGAACCACTTCCGAGACCAATTTTGAAAGGCTCTGGCTTGTCTCGCTCACATTCTTGCTGGTTCGATGAAGCTTTATGAAGACACCCATACCACAAGGATCGGAGTGCACCTTTGGCAGAGGGTGAGTGAAGATCCTAGGCCCTCAGTCCAACTGATTGCAGCGAGCAGGATCTTGCTAGAAAGTGGATGTCTTGGAAGCAGACCCTTCCCAACTTGAGCAGCTGGGCTAATTCATTGAATGCTGACTTAGGAGACAGCCTGAGTCAGAGAACCCAGTTAAATTGTGCCTTGATTCCTATCCAAAGGAGCTGCAGGATGATGCAAATGATCACCATAAGCCTCTAGGTCTGACTGGCCACACATGAGTTGATCATAAGCTTTTTCTAGCTAACTTGAAAACAGACATGATGGTTGGGCTAGGCACCTGAGCTAGGAAGCTGATTTACCTAAGGCCCCGCATGGAATAACAGCGAGCTAGGGAAGTGTGGTACCAAACACAAGGGAACACTGTCATCATTTTGAATGTTTTTTCTTGGCTAATTGTAATTTCTCGTTGTTGTTGTTGTTGTTGTTGTTGTTTTTTGGTGTGCGTGTTAAAGAAGTAACATGTCCTTTTTAAAAGCAAAGCTGTCTCCATGCAGAATGGTAAGGCAGGTCTAGTTTACTGATGATGCTCACATTGTTGTTGTCCACCTTTTTCCCTGGGGCTTTTGTTGTTTAATTCCCAACTCCCTAGTATCCTTGCCCTTGGTGCTTCAGCCCAGAGCCAAGTTCCAGGTCCCTTTTCCAGCCTCTTTTTGACACTAAGTTCTGGCAGCGGTCCCAAGGCACCAGGCTGAGTTCAAATAAGTCTGCCTTTTTCCTTGTAGGGGTGTAGGTGGGTGAGATGTGCTCATTCTGAAAATATCAGATGGGGAAGTTCTTGAAATACTTGAGCAACCTTGGTGTCAACTAAGCGGCCTGGGGCTTCTGCCAACTCTGCACTGAGTGGAAGAGAGGCAAGGCATGTGCCAGCATCAAGGGGAAAATGAGAAGGCCAGAGGCAGCTTGATACGGAGAACACGGCAGTAGAATACAGACCTCCCTTCTATGACCATGGGAAGCCATATCTGACCAAGTGCCCTGTGCCCACTATGCTAGCAGTGTTCAGATATACAATCTCATTCTTACTAAAATGCAGGAGAATTTGGCCTTTTGAGCTCCCACAGTTTATTTCTATTATGGGTCCCTGGCTAGGTATCAGTAACTACCTGTTATTCATGTATGTTCCTGTCATTAAGTACGCTGTCTTGTACGTGCGAGCACTCAGCAAACTGTTGGGTATATGCTGGGGTGATCTTTTTTGTGCCCTGTGTAAAGATCGTCTTTGTGTTGTTCAAATGCTGATTTCTGTGCTGGCAGAGAGTTGAGTGCAAACCAGACTTTGGTATTGTTATTTATATTGCTACATCCTAGTTTGTGCACATTCCCTCTCTTACTTCCTGATTGGTTTAATAAAAAGCTGATGGCCTATAGCAAAGGAGGAGAGAATAGGCAGGACTTCCAGCTGAGACAGGAACTCTGGGAAAGAGTCAGGGGAGGAGACTTCGGCAGCCAGTCACAGAGGAGGCCAGGACTGAAGGAGAGGTAACTAGCAGCCTCCTGGCAGAACTTAGATTAGAATAAATGGGCTAATTAGATTATAAGAGCTAGCTGGGAGCAAGAGTAAGCAACAGCCTTGTGTATGCATAATAAATATCTGTGTCTTCACTCAGAGCTGGGTCAGGCCTAGAAAGCCATATGGCTGAAGGTATGTTCTAAGGAAGATTCCTCATTATTTTAATCCTACTTCAGGATACACTCTTAGGTCAGTGGGTCTCCCCTTCCTCCCACTAGTACAGACTACTAGTGTAGAGTTGTTCATTGGCTTCATAAAAATGTCTGGAATTCCTACCACATACCGGGTTGACCTGGATGCCGGTGTTGCCACCATCAACAACAGTCAAGTCTCTGCTCTATCTGTTCTGTTTCCTGGCCTCCTCTATGGTGACGCAGAGCCAGGTGGTTGGTGTTGGCCAACAGACTAAGCAGAGTGAGCACATCTCATTTACAGTCCAAAGCCATTCACAGCTAGTGGGCTTTCTTCTTCTTTTCTCCCTTGGAGAACTCTGAGGCCATGTGTTCTGAGACTGGCACCTCCAGATGGGGCAATCTGAGTCCTCAAGACCTGGATGGAGGGGGGTAACTGTCCCCATCTTTCTTGTGTTTACTTCCCAGACAGTTGCAAAGCCACCGTTCACTGCACTGAACAAAGCCCTGAGCAATGAGCAAGCGAGCCATATGGTGACTTTGGAGCAAGACTATGCCAGGCAGAGAGAACGTGAGAATGGTGCACAGATTAGTTCTGCTGTCCTACTCACAATTGGTTTTTACTTGTGTCGAGCCTTCCTGGATGCTTGAATCAAATAAGAACCTGTGTACTCAGTTTTAATTTATTCTTTTTTATTGAAGTAGAATGTTTTTAAAAAGCAGATTTAGGTTCACAGTGAGATGGAGAGGTGGGTTTAGAAGTTGGTCATGTTTCCTGTCTATGCCCCAGATACTCAACCTTTCCTGTGGCAGCATCCCTTTCAAGAGTGGCACATTTGTTACAATGGCTGGATCTGCACTGACATCAGTATCACCCAAGTAAATAGCGTAGGACAGGGCTCACTCTTGGTGTCCTATGGGTTTGGCAAATGCATATTGACACGTAGCTGCCATCTTAGTAGCAGACAGAATCATTTCATGACCCTCTGTGCTCCAGCCAGGCTGTCGTCCCCGTGATGCTTCTGATATGCAGGCACCCCCTGCCTTCAGCGATGAAGTGGCTCACTGTAGCTAGCTACTGTAGCTAGAGACAGTGGTGTCTGGACCACAGTCTCCATCCTTCCTGTGCTCTCTTCCCGATTGCTGTCATCAGGGTGTTCAGACCCCGCGGGTTCCCAAGGCTCATGTGGAGCTTTGCCCATCACGTCATGGAATTTCTACTTAGTCATTACCTGCTTAAAACTCCTGAAGAGACAAGTTACATAAATGCAGACACTCTTCTCTATCTCACTGACCTAGGCTGACTCTGATGGATAATCTGTTTTAACTCAAAACAGTCTCTCTTAAACAGCTCTTTCTGGTACTATTTCCAAAGGCTGGAAAAAAAATCATATCAATGAATATGTATATGTATAGAAAATTTTCAATATATAAGTGGACACTACATTCACCTTTCTTTTTTTCTTCTTTTTTATTATATGAGTACATTGTAGCTGTCTTCAGACACACCAGAAGAGGGCATCAGATCTCATTATAGATGGTTGTGAGCCACCATGTGGTTGCTGGGATTTGAACTCAGGACCTCTGGAAGAACAGTCAACGCTCTTAACCATTGAGCCATCTCTCCAGCCCTCACCTTTCTTTTTAAACGCCAAATTGTTCTAAACATCCCTATGTTTAGAGGTTCACAAATGAGACAAGTTTCCTATAACAAACTTGAGTGTTGTTCAGATCTCTCATAGGGGGAAGAGATTCTCACAAGTAGCTTGAGTTGGCTTATGGCATCTTTCATTAACACACAAGTGCACACACACACACACACATACACACACACACACACAAAACTAAGGAGTGAGGTCAGTTTCACAGACTTATACATCTGTGAACTAAGACAGATCTGTTAATTAAATACAAATAAAACTACCAAATGAAGAGAAATTCAAGCCTGCCATATTGATTTACTACAAGGAATGACGTGCATCTGAGACTAAGTCCCCCTCAAAATGACAACAAAGCAGACCACCGGGGCAGCCTGCTATGCGATGACTCATCCTCCTCCCAACCTTTGTTAACCGGACACAGCGCAAGTTGACTATGCTGGCCAGCTGCAAGCCTTTAATCCCAGCACCAAGGAGGCAGAGGAAGACAGATCTTTGTGAATCCCAGGCCAGCCTGGTTTACATAGTGAGTTCCAGGACAGCAGGGGTTACACACAGAGAACCTGTCTCAAACAAAACACCAAACAACAATCTGGATGCTCCTTGGTGTGGCCATATTCTTTATTTCTACATTGTTCTGTTGTTTATTTTTCCTTAAGTCTGTAACAGTCTCGTAGTTATCTTTGCTAACCACAGGTCCAAATATATGCAGTGGAACTTCATTTGTAGGAAAACTATAAAGGGCTCCTCGCCTACATTTGCAAACATTTTCTACTTCACTATTAATTCAATGCGAATTAAAACAAGAGCCCATTTCATCTGTCACATTGGCAGGGCTTTGTTAAAAAAAAAAAAAAAAAAGATAGATGCTGTTGGGCATGTGTGATGGGCACTCCTGAATGCTAACCGAGGCAATAAAATCTTGCCTGACCTTCATGGAAAGCAATTTGGCCGGCTTAAGAGATTTCAAAACCTCTGAATCAGTAATTTCAAATACAGCTTTCTATCCTAAGGTAATAATTTTAAGCTACTAGCAAAAAATTTTTTGCATAAAGATATTCATGGAAATGTGGACAGTGGAAGATAGAAGTCCCCAAATGTTCAAGTAGTGGAACAATGAAAGAAATGAAGGTACAGGCATACTTTAGGGATACTGTGGTTTGGGTTCTAGACCGCAGTAAAGCAAACACTGAACTAGTGAACCACGACAGCTTTCTGGTTTCCAAGTGTAAAAGTGTGTAAGAGTTACATTTACACTATTCTGTGGTAGAGTCAGTGTTCAATTGCATCATAGAAAGGCCACGTACATAGCTCAGTTAGATATGCTTTATCGCTAAGAAGTGCTAACAACCAAGCAAACCTGCATGGAGAATGCTAACATTTCTGCTGGCGAGGCTCTTGCCTTTATGTTGATAATGCTGACTCATCAGTGTGTTGTTGCAGGACATTGGATCACATTGTGAACCTTGAGATTGTGACCTGGAAAAAACCCGTTTCTTGCTGTGGTGTGGCCCAACCCCTAGCACATACCTTTAATCCAAGAGCTTTCTGTAAACAGGATTAAATAAAGTCAACCATAGGTCAAGAGGCAGAGCAAGCAACCAGTTGACAGGGAGTGAACATAGAAGGCCCAGGAAAGAGGAAGGAGGGCCTTTGAGTGGAAGGGTGTTTCAGACAGTGTGGGGGAGAAGGAGCTCTTTCCTTCTGGGATGTCTGTGGAGTAGGAAGATGATCAGCTGAGTGCTTTCTCTGCCTTTATGAGCTAGCAGGGTTTCACCACAGCGGCTGGCTCTTGAGTCTTCATTTGGTAAATTGAGCATCTGGCATTTTGTCTTAAAAACAACAGGGTGGCCGGGCAGTGGTGGTGCACGCCTTTAATCCCAGCACATGGGAGGCAGAGGCAGGCGGATTTCTGAGTTCGAGGCCAGCCTGGTCTACAGAGTGAGTACCAGGACAGCCAGGATTACACAGAGAAACCCTGTCTCGAAAAAACAAAACAAGAAAAAAAAAAAAAAACCAGGATGTAGTTGCTGAACACTCGGGTGTCCGTGGCAATTTCCTAAAGTCAACGGCTCTTCATCAATGGAAGAGTTCTCTTAGCATGGGGCACTTTTTCAATGACTAGAAATGCTTTCATAGTTGGAACCCTCTTTCTCTACTCTGCTTTCCACCTACATTTATATTCTAAATTCTTTTTCATCCAACTATGTTCACAGAATCCTCACTAGAAGTAGATTCTGTTTCAAGAAACTGGGTTCTCCCCATCCACAGAAATCAGTTCCTCATATGTTGAGGTTTTATGATGAAATCAATTAAGCCATACCCTCAAACTTCACTTCTCAGGCTGTCTCTAGAACACCTACAATTATTTCATTTCTGAAGTGACGATGTCACCCATTGACTTCAAAATGTTTGATCAAGTTGGTATTCTGACCTCCTCTTATAAATCACAAATGCTCTCTCTCTCTCTCTCTCTCTCTCTCTCTCTCTCTCTCTCTCTCTCTCTCTCTTTTATTTTTTCCCCCAAGACAGGCTTTCTCTGTGTAACCTTGGCTGTCCTGGAACTCACTCTGTAGACTAGGCTGGTCTTGAACTCAGAAATCTACCTGCCTCTGCCTCCCAAGTGCTGGGATTAAAGGCGTGTGCTACCACCACCGCCACAAACGCTCTCTTAATAGCACCTACACTAGCTAGCTTTTCTTGAAGATTTTCAATTTACTTTGCCCAAATCCATCAGAAGAATCAATATTTATGGCAGCTACTGCTTTATAAAATGTATGGCCTTGTTTTTCAGCGATGGGGATCACAGTCAAGCACTGTGTCACTATGCTAAACCCTCGACTTCACAGAATATATTTCCTACTATCTATACAGGTTTTTACAGTTAGTTATTATTTGTGTATATGTGATGCATATGTGCAAGGTGCCATAGCACAGTGCACATGAGCAAGTCAGAGGACTACTCTTTCTACCATGTGGGTCCCAGCGCTCAAGCTCAGGTTGCTAGGAGCAATCTTGTAAGCTCCAGATTTCTTAAATATTAAGGCTTTCCAGACATAATGGCTTACATTTAATCCCAGTTGTTGGGAAGCTAGGTCAGAAAGACTAAGTGAATTCGAGGCCAACCTGGGCTATAGAGTGAGTTCGAGGACAGCCTGGGTTAGAGTGAGACCCTGTCTTAAAATAAAACAAAACCAATATAAAACAAAAATAAAAACAAAACCTTGGCTGGAGGGATGGCTCCAAGATTAAGAGTACTTGCTGCTCTTGCAGAGAACATAGGTTCTGTGCCCAGTACCCACATGGTAGTTCACAAACATCTTCTTGGCCTCCAAGGGCATCAGGCATGCACAAACATAGATGCAGACAAACATCCATATAGATAAAATAAAATCTTTTCTCTCTCTCTCTCTTTTTTTTTTTTTTTTTTTGGTTTTTCGAAACAGGGTTCCTCTGTGTAGCCCTGGCTGTCCTAGAACTTACTTTGTAGATCAGGCTGGCCTTGAACTCAGAAATCCGCTTGTCTCTGCCTCCCAAGTGCGGACTAAAGGCGTGCGCCACCACCACCCAGCCCAGGAAATGTTTTAAAATAAAAACTACCCATATCCCTCTTTTTGGCCTACTCTCATTAAATCTTTTTTTAAAAATAGTTACATTGTATCATTTTTGGTTTGGTTTGAAAGAAGATAACAGTAAAAACTTTACTTTTTACTTAATGTATTTTTCTAACTACTCCCACCAGTCCCTTTCCCAGATTCATGACTTCTTAAAGATGTCTTAAATTGGGCTGGCGAGATGGCTCAGCAGGTAAGACTGCAATTCCGAAGGTACAACCACCTGTAATGAGATTGGATGCCCTCTTCTGGTGTGTCTGAAGACAGCTGCAGTAAATTACGCTGGAGCAAGCAGGCCAGCAGAGGTCCTGAGTTCAACAGCAGCCACACACATGATGGTTCACAGCCATCTGTACAGCTACAGTGTACTCATACACATAAAATAAATAAAATAAATCTTTAAAAAAAAAAGATGTCTTAAATTGCTAGGCAGTGGTGGCGCACGCCTTTCATCCCAGCACTTGGGAGGCAGAGGCAAGCGGATTTCTGAGTTTGAGGCCAGCTTGTTCTACAGAGTGAGTTCTAGGACATCCAGGGCTATACAAAGAAACCCTGTCTCAAAAAAACAAAAAACAAACAAACAAAAAAAATTATAGAAGAAAACTTCCCTAACCGAAAGAAAGAGATGCCCATGAACATACAAGAAGCCTACAGAACTCCAAATAGACTGGACCAGAAAAGAAATTCCTCCCGTCACATAATAATCAAAATACCAAATGCACTAGACAAAGAAAGAATTTTAAAAGCAGTGATGGAAAAAGGTCAAGTAACATATAAAGGCAGAACTATCAGAATTACACCAGAGACTATGAAAGCTAGAAGATCCTGGGCAGATGTCATACAGACCCTACCAGAACACAAATGCCAGCCCAGGCTACTATACCCAGCAAAACTCTCAATTACCATAGGTGGAGAAAACAAGATATTGCATGACAAAACAAAATTTACACAGTATCTTTTCACAAATACAGCCCTACAAAGGATAATAGATGGAAAACATCAACATAAGGAGCAAAACTACACACTAGAAGAAGCAAGAAAGTAATCTTTCAATAAATCCACACAAATCTAATTCCACCTCTTACAACAAAAACAACAGGAAGTGACAATTACCTTTTCTTAATATCTTAATATGAAAATTAATATTACCAACATCTCCTAGTTGATTGAAATCCAAAAATATGAGGAATTAGAAATTTGTTGATTGTCATCCAATGGTCTCTCTAATTTGGTAATTGGAGAAATAGGTCCAATATTGTACAATCTATATACACTTTCAGCTTGTTTGTGACAGTGTCTTGCTGTGTACAACATAAGGATCTTGAAATCTTGCTTCTCCTATCTCAGCCTCTCTATTAGTAGTATTGTTTATTTCATGTTTTTACACTATACTATAGTTTTCAGAACAGCTTATATATTTCAAAAGTATTTATATACCCAAGGGAGACATAGACAATTAACTTGGGAGGTGGCTTGTAGGAAAGAGAACAACAAAGAATGAGACTGAATGCTTTGCTTGACATTTGTAGCTCTTGTATCAAGTTTGAAGAAGAGTTACTCTTTGTCTGAGATGAATGCTTTTCCAAATTATCACAGCTAATGAACCAGATTCTTACCCTCACCTAATGTCCGTGCCACCCTCCAAGCAGAACCATTGTCATTCACCACAATTGGTGAATGACTTTATGGATAGACCATCTTAATACACACACC
>JADRCD010236036.1:0-22643 GCA_019843815.1 Montemys delectorum
AGATACAGAGAGAAAGACAGAGAGACAGAGAGAACAATAACAACTAAAGAAAGAGAGACCATGATTTCAAAAAGAGCAATTAAAAAAGTACTGAGTGTCAAAATCCTATTATATTTGGAACAAATCTGAAAATCCCAGGACCTATAAACTCTGAGTTGCTGTTAAAGAACTCTAAAACTTGACCTTGAGACATCTGTGATAGCAACATAAATTAACCATGCATCCACCTCTAACCACAGTATGTGATTGGCCTCTTACCCAGAGGTTTTCTTCCCCTCTTCACAGGCCATTGACCTTTTATTTCTTCCAACTGAGTTTATCAAAGAGAAAAAAAAAATCTGAAGGTATTTTTTTGGTTAACACCTATTTTGGTATAGCTGATAAAACAGAAGCCATTCATAGTGGAAATCAAGAAAAAATAAAACTTCAGGGGAGGGGAGGGCACACACACACACACACACACACACACACACACACAACACATTAGTTAAAAATAATCCCAGGGTTAAAAATGTAACTAAGCAAGCACTTTCCTAGTATATAAAGAGGCAGAGATTCAGTTCTTAACCCACACAATTTCAAACTTCTGTACTTGTTCAAGTCATAAGAATCATTTCAAAGATTACTTGTGATCCTAGAGAAACTATTTCTATGGTAGAGCTTGAAAAACATGTTTAAAATATAAGTTAATTTGAGGAATCTAAAAGTAAGAAATTTCAGCATACACCCCCTCAGAAACTATTCAAACATTTTATATTATATCCACACAAAGGTCTACATTGAAATAGTTTTGAATGGATTTAAGGTTATTACAAAGACCATGTAATTATAGAGACTGAAGGTAATTCATTATGCAAATAAAACCACAAGTGGTCACAAGGTCTTCTCCTTCTTAAATGTACACATTTCGATAATATTCTGTGATTAGTGTGTTTGTTATTTAACAAAGAGTATCTTCCACATAGATCTATGATTCAATTACAACCTAAGCAAGATTTCAGCTGTCTCCGAATTCAAAATAGGATAATGGCAGTTTAGTCTTAGATGAGTCAAAGTTAGGGAGAAGCCACAAATGAACACTTTCCCTAAAGGGAAATATACTTAGGACTACATAAATGCTCAATAAGGGGAGAATAAAAGAGAAGTTTAAAAGGGATATCAATATTCACAGATTCTCAAATAGGTCTCAAATAATACTAAACAAAGTATACTTCTGATATAAATTTTAGACTTCCGAAGTATATGGAGAGAAGAAATTCAAGCACAGGAAGGAAGTCTGTGGTTTAGAATGTCATGTGCTGTGCCTAATTCTGCTCAAAAACCATTTTCACATATAATATACTAATTAAGTGCTTGGTTGAGCAAAAATAAATATACATAAGAACTCTTTTCATAATGTGAATACTTAGATAATCTGTGATGGTCCAGCGACAACAGTCCTTGGCTTCTGCTCACATCTCTTCCTCTCTACAGCTAGCCCTAAGAAGCAGACATCTTCATAATGGCAACTCTTCATTCAAGAAGGCTCTGGAGTCCACACAGTATTAACAATCCATATAGAAACATGAGAATTTAGGCTGAAATACCTTTTTTTTTTATATGAAACTAAAGCTCAGAGAGTAATCTGATTGGTTGAAATGCACAACAAAATTACTCCTAGGGACAGATTTCTCATTATTGTCCTTTTTCCACAATGCCTACCTGTTTTCATTGGAATAAAGTGTTATAATCAGAGGAAAACCAACCAAAAATGCAACAACTATGAACTTAATGAGCCTATACATGGACCACACCTCTGTCTGAGAAAACAGGCAGTAATGGTGCTATTTCAGTAACAATTTGCCACAAAGTGGATCTCAGTAGTTGATAAACATTTGGAGGCTAAATGAAGCGCCTTGTATCCACGACTGTGCTCACATCAAGGCACCTCCACCCAGGCCGTTTGCTCCGTCAGTTGATGACTGCGGTGATACTCTTTTCCATTTATCACAGGGTACATATAAGCATGAAATGAAATGCTAATAACGGTAGACAATTAATTTGGAATAATGACACACAACTAATTTGATAGACTTTAAAGGCCATTATAAGTAAAATGCACTGATCCTAACTTGTTAATGGTGCAGTGTAAGAATACTGAATACAAACATGATAGAATAAAGAATTCAAAGGTTTTAAACTGGGATAAATGAACTAGCACCTAGACAATTATCAAACATCTTAAGACCATTTTTATTCACAGAACAGTATTACACATTTACAAACCTGGAATGTGACGAGATCTCAAATATCATATAATCCAATTTCTAAGCTTAAATTGTGAATAATTTGTAGCACAGGAGAAAGGATATTCTGTCCATAGTCACCATATCTTTTATAAACCAGTGCCATATTTCTATATACAAAGCAAGAGTTATTTAAGTTATCCAATGAACAGGTCAATATTTTAATTGTAAATATTTGAAATATCCACTTTCATAAAAACTGATAAACAAGTTCAGGTAACTAGGTTTGAAAGATGAGAAAATAAATATTTCTCAAATAAAAAGAAAGGGTTTTTTTCTTTCTTTGAGGGTGGGGCATGTATAGTAAAACTCAATGATTCTTTAGGGTTATGAAATCTTCAATTAGAAGTAAAGAAAGGCTGAATTTTACAATAAGGGACTCTAAAATGAGAGAATAAAAGGATGGATTTAGAGATCTTTATAAAAATGAACTTAGATAGCAAATTTATTATAGAAGAAAGGGGAAAACTGGGTTTTAATGTATCCATGGCAACTTTCTATCGCCACCAATTTCTCCCCTGGAGTCAAGTATCAAAATGTTTCTCTTCCACATGGTACAGCCTTTATAATACACATAATGAGGTACAAGCACTGGAACACTTTGCCCTCAAGCTTCTGAACTGTAAAGCTTCATTGAAAAGATAGTACGTTTTAAATTTGTCTTGTCCACCTGTTTCTCCCCTATCCTAAAGGAACATTCTGCTATAAACAGTATAAAAGACCTGGTAACATTTCAGTTACTCCTGCTATACAGACAGAATTAAGCATTCTTTCTCAGCACCCACACAGACCATTACACATACCTTTATTGTAAATCACATCGACTGTGCAGTAAACTCCTTATGGACTGGACCCACGGAGAACTTTGCAAGGACATACAGGGTTTTACTTATGGTTAACTTTCCATGTCTACAGGACTGCCTTCCTCAAGGAGGTGATCAGTCAGTGACTGGCCAATGGTGAGACACAGACAAAGAAGGGCCAGGACAGGGCTCTCTCCATAAAGAGTCCATATGTAATCCCATCTAGGTGTTTTCCTTTTGATTATGATCAAAAATATACTAAAAAGAAATCTCAGCCATGATGAGTGTCCGCAGCCATTAAAAAGTATGATTTCTTTCAGTGCACTAAATTGGGATGCTTCATGCTGTCAGTGTTCCATATAAAACATTTTAAGCCTGTTGCTCTTCTGCAGGCAAAATCTGCATGGGGAGGCAACTGGAGAAGCTAAATAAACTGTAAAAAACATTCAGAGAGCACAAAGGAACACATATATTAGGGAAAAAATGTCCCACATTTCCAAGTGCTTCTTAAATTAAAATTTTTCTTTTAAAAGGGACTTGATTCAAGCCACAAAAAGGCTTATGGTAGCTGAAAAACTATAATAAATATATCTTTTTAAATTTTTCAGTTTTAAAAAGGAAGTGATGTATATACACTGAAATGAAAACACACTGTCTGGTATAGGATGTACCCAAGAATATTGACTCAAGGGTGGATGGGTAAATACATAAAAAGGAGACTGTGCGCTGAGCTCATTATCAGGGCCATTCCAATCAGGTGAGAGTATCCTGAGAACTACCTTGGGTTAAGATAAATTTTTCCATTTCTAACGACATTTGAATATCATCTGAACTTTCAAAATACTCAATTTCCGTTTATCTAGCTTTAATATATGAGTATGTGGTCTTCAAGATTTAAAAAAATGATGTTTTAAAATATTTCTCTATGAAGACAAAAGCGGCTGAGAAGAAGAAAAGTGAACTCACTGAGTTCCTAATGCCTGATCACACTAAAACTTCAACCACCTACAGCCCGTACTCTGTGCTGAGTAAGGGTATCTGCATGCTGCTAAATTACCACAGTGTAAGAGAAAGAGAGAAATTCTGTCTGCACATTAGCGTTTTGTTATGCACTCATCAGTCAGTTCATAATATCTACTTCCAAAAGCTTTAAGCCCCAAGTCAAAATACTGATTTTCCGTGAATTCTGAAATCCTTGATAAATGATGGAATACAGGATGTTATTTAAGTATATTTGCCATGATCTAGTTCACATTTTCCTAAATTTGAAATGCTTCTCAAAAAGTCTTTATCTTTTATTCTGTGTGATCAAAACTTATAAATGACAGCTAGAAACCTGGCACCAGGAAAGAGAGAGGTGAGGACATTTTTTGAAATTCTGAGAAATTTACTTAAACTGCATTTAAGCTGGTCAACTTATTTTTAGTTGTGCAATGGGTTATTTTTAAACTTCTTGTATCAATGTATAGGAAAAGGGAGAAAACTCTTTTAAAATCAACTATGTAGCCCAAATCTATAATGGCCACTAGCAGGAAAATATTTCCTCATTGGTGAAACTAATGAATAGGTTGAAAAAATAGCTGTTTTAAAATGGCATAATTCTCTCGCTTTCAAGTGGCCACAATTTTCTCACGTTCAAGTAGATGCTTCATAAAGAAAGGTGAATTTTTTTAGGAAAATTGCCTTAAAAGGGTGATGATGCATCTTTTATCTACTACTTTCTGATTATTGTTTAATACTTTAATAATTTTTTAAATTATGCTAATTGTTGTTTGATTTGCTGTCGTTCAATATAATCTGTGGAAAGACACACTTGTAAGTTATTAATCAACAAATTATTAACTACATTCTGATCAACCAATTAAATATATTAATATAATCAAATAAATTGAGTTGAACAATGATCCTAATCATAATAATCTTATACACTAGGAAGAATAATAATCAAATCATTAAATGTCTAGCAAAAGAATAATAGTCAGTACATAGCTATTCATAATCTAATAACCTAACATATATACTCTTTACTACTACTAATCTCATTTTCATTAGACTCTTAAAGAAATGTGAATGACAATTAAGATAACAGTTGAGAAGCTTCCAGGCAAGGCACTTGGGTTGGGGGTCCACCAGGGCCCAGGTTTTCGGGTTCATCCTCTACATGAGTACTGTGTCCTGTAGCAGGAAAGGAAGCCTTCATTGTCATGACTGTGATAACCAAGAGCCCTAGTCTAACTTTGCTCCCTCTGAGCGTGTATTCATAAGCTACAGATACAAGACTTATTTATTCATAAGGTAATAACTTATGTATAGCTTCATTTTTACATAAAAATATAGCTAATAAGCGGGGCTGCCGGTGGCGCACGCCTTTAATCCCAGCACTTGGGAGGCAGAAACAGGCAGATGTCTGAGCTTGAGGCCAGCCTGGTCTACAGAGTGAGTTACAGGATAGCCAGGGCTACACAGAGAAACCTTGTCTCAGAAAAACCATATGTGCATATACATATATATGTATATATGTGTAAATATATATGTATGTGTGTGTATATATATATATATATATACACATATATATATGTGTGTGTATATATATAGCTAATATGCAGTTTGAGTATGTGGTAAAATAAATCAAATAAGAGGAGCTATATTTATTGAAGGTTGAAAAATTAATAAGTTGGAATGCTTGAATTTTATGTAAACTAATTGAAATGTACGTTTACTTATGAGATCCTTTCACTGATGCACTCACTGAAAACTTTCAAGTTTGTTTTTCTAATCCAGCAATAGTGCTTGCTGTCCAGTAGACCCAGGAGTTGCAATCTTTCTTTCAGTCACATTTCTTATAATAAATAAGACGATTCTTCTGCTTTATATACTAGTTCCATGTGGATTTAGTTTGTGTGAGTAATACCTTCATCATAACTTGTTTTGGCAAAATGAATTTTCTAAACTTCAAAATCTGAACATGATAGTTTTAAAAAATATAAGAAAAAAATTCCACTGTGCTAAATGTTTGTTAAAATTACCTCCTCATTTCTACTGATGTGGGCAGGGTGATCTAGAAAGAGTTAAACACGTAAGTTGGGGAAATCATACCCTACTGTTTATTAGCCAAATGTTCTTAGACAGGTGAGGCCTCAAGCAAGAGAGATTATAATATGGTAAGGTTTCAGGTCCTGTTCATTAAAAGTACATGGCTATGCAAGCATCTCACTACCCTACTTTGCAAGGCCATTGGTAACATGAACAATTGCTAAGAAGACTTGGAAGCTGTGAAGCACTAAGAAGTAAGACAATACTGCTTCTGCCTTACGTATCACAGAAATTCCACGGACGTAAGACAAAGTCAACATTCTATAGTCTGCTATGCTTTCCACCCTCACGGAGTCTTCCCAGATACCAGCTCAAACAAATTTTGAGATTATACACGACTATAAGAACTCTTCCTTTTTGAAAGTCTTCTGGATAAATCTAGTTCGAATTTTTATCTCAAAGCTATTGGTCATGCAATTGATGGAATGGAACCAGAAAAATATTCTAATTAAATATAAACATAAATGTTCAAAGACACCCATCAAGATAATTTCCAAATAAAAATTTACATTCTTCTATTAATCATGTCATTTAATAATTCACTTTCTGGTTAACTTGCAGGACACAGGCTCCCTTTCTCAAAGCTGGTAAAAGCAGATATAAACAATTAACTGGCAGAAATCACATCTCCTTCATTCTCAGCTGATTGAAATGATTTATGAAAGCATAAAGAAGTATATTTTGTACTTTATACCTAGGTTTTTACTTCATCCTAGACAAAAGAGGTTTCCACATTGGTTTTCTTCAGTTGCCATTTCTGTAGGCTCCCATCTCTCTGGCCTCTCATTTACATTCACTTTAACCATCTATTAACTAATGCTTTGACTTCCTGACTGAAGTTCACTATAGGAAGTGATAATATCAAAGTGATCTTTTTCCCTATTGGCTATAACTCAATAACGAAAACATAGAAGTTGTTTAATAAATCTCACTAAATTAAAAACGAATGAACCACAAGTACAGTAGATCTAAGGTTCTCAAGTTGTGGGTCATGACACCTTTGGAAGTTGCATGTCAGATCCTGGATATCAGATATTTACATTATTAGTTATAACAGGAGGAAAATTACATTTATTAGTATTATGGTTATGAGTCACCATAACATGAGGAACTGTATTAAAGGGTCATGACATTAGGAAGGTTGAGAACTACCATGGAAGAAGATTGACTTTTGGAGTCTAACATTCCTTTGTGTTATCCTCAGAAATAATACTTCAATCTTATGTAAAAATATAGTTACTATAGCATTTGGGTAAATAGTAAAATAAAGATGAATATGAGCAGTTACATTTATTGATGCTTAAAAATGAACAAATTGGATTGCATCTATTGATGTAAAACTATGGAAATGTCCATTTCCTCACATTCATTCACTGGTATACTCTAAACACTTCTTGAGTTTTTGCTACATTCCAGCTACTAAGGTCAGATCTGGAGATCAAAAGACAAGTAAATCTCATGTTCTCAAGGAGTGTGACTGGAAGCACAAAATATTGAGAACCATGAGGGAGAAGTTGTATGAAAGACAGATTTACCAGAGGACATGAGCTTGAAGGATGAAAAATATTCAGATGCCTTTGACTCAAGGCAAGTTAATAGTTAACTTAAAAAAAAATCACAATTCAATATCAGATAAAATCACATTTCTGAGTGTTAAGGGAAAGAGACAAGATAGCTATAAATCGAAACTGTGATTCATGATTCTTAAAGATAAATATTTCTTTATTTTAAAACAGTAACATTTCTACCTCTATGAGAACACATGCCACTTACGTTTATGTGTATGAATATTTATGTGTATTGCTGAAATGTCAACCATATCTTCATCCAATTATGCCACTGTAACCATCAATACTGAGAGGCAACAAGTCCAAAATGTAGAGTCTAGCCACACCTGACTCTCCAAACCATGTGAAGAGACGGGAGGCAGCTCACCAGCAATCTGTCTGGATGAAGCATAGACCTACCAGAACTGCATCCTGTTAAACAAACTGTAATGTGCTTTTGAACTTCTTTTGACAAAAAAAATGCCAGTGTCCATTTAAAGAAGGAATATCCACTTTAGGGATGTAAGACAGTTGCTTTTACTGCGAGTTACTGATGGGATATAAATCATTCTCAATGATAAACAATCAAATCTTCATCTTAAGTTCATTTTATAAAAGTATATCTACAGTAAGGTAGATTAGCCTCCAATTTTTGAAACTCTCAAATCATTTTATACAAAACAGACTACAGAAAGAGGAGGGAATGGAAATAAGAAATTGTGCTAAATATCACTACTTAGCTCATTTAGCAATCAGGAACAATTTTACTCCTAAGTGCTGACTAGAAGGGTAGGAGGAGCTATAGGCTCACTATTTGATTATAATAAAACAGTATTATTTGTTGAGACCATACATCAAAATCCACCATGCCCTCAAAGTTGTTGTCTTTTATTTTTCACTATAGTTCATTCCTAAAGACATAGAAAAATAAAATAAGTAAAGCTAGAGATATAAATAAAGATTTGAAAGGATATTTATCATACTGAATGAAACTTCAGTCCTCAGAAGATCAAATTTCTGATCTACCTAATGTCTGAGCCAACAATAAGGACAAAGTCATGAAAAAGTACTGAAATAACTGTAAACACTATCAATATTTATACATGTGAAATAATTATAGGTAGTTAAACATTAATTATGAATTTTCCTCTTGAACTAATTTTTTTCCTCTCCCTTTAATTGCACTTAGAATAATGCCTCTACATCTGCAAGTACTGGACAAGCATGAGATTTGAACCACGGACTTCCAAATAAATGAATTGCTCCATATCCTGTGACCATTTATACATACTCCATCTTCAAAGAGTCCATCAACACCCTATCACTGAGGAGACGGCAAGCATCTTTTCTCCAGTATGCATGAACTTTTTGGAAAATACATGTGTGGCTCTCCTAAGTATTTCCATGAAGAAAATACCTACAGTCCTGTGGCGTTCATCATTTGAAAAATGCAAAAACTTCCCTCATCAGTCAGCTCCTACTGAACTTACTGGCAGTGACTGGAATCCTTAAGGGCCTGTTAACTTTCTGAAGACAAAAGCTAAGATGAAGGACACGCCACTCCAAGTCCATGTGCTACTTGGCCTAGCTATCACTACACTAGTACAAGCTGTAGATAAAAAAGTGGATTGCCCTCAATTATGTACATGTGAGATCAGGCCTTGGTTTACCCCCAGATCCATCTATATGGACGCATCTACAGTGGACTGTAATGATTTAGGGCTTCTAAACTTCCCTGCTAGATTGCCTGCAGACACACAGATTCTGCTCCTACAGACTAACAATATTGCAAGAATTGAACATTCCACAGACTTTCCAGTGAACCTGACTGGCCTGGACTTATCTCAAAACAATTTATCTTCAGTCACTAATATTAATGTACAAAAGATGTCTCAGCTTCTTTCTGTGTACCTAGAGGAAAACAAGCTAACGGAGCTGCCTGAAAAGTGTCTATATGGACTGAGCAACTTGCAAGAACTCTACATCAATCACAACTTGCTCTCTACCATTTCTCCCGGAGCCTTTATTGGCCTACATAATCTTCTCCGACTTCATCTCAACTCAAACAGACTGCAGATGATCAACAGTAAGTGGTTTGATGCTCTTCCCAATCTCGAGATTCTGATGCTTGGGGACAACCCCATCATCAGAATCAAGGACATGAACTTTCAGCCTCTTCTCAAGCTCCGCAGCCTGGTTATAGCTGGCATAAACCTCACAGAAATACCAGATGATGCCTTGGTTGGGCTGGAAAACCTCGAAAGCATCTCTTTTTATGATAACAGGCTTAATAAGGTACCCCAGGTTGCTCTTCAAAAAGCTGTTAACCTCAAGTTTTTGGATCTAAATAAAAATCCTATTAACAGAATACGAAGGGGTGATTTTAGCAATATGCTACACTTGAAGGAATTGGGGATAAACAATATGCCTGAACTTGTCTCCATTGACAGCCTCGCTGTGGATAACTTGCCAGATTTGAGAAAAATAGAAGCTACTAACAACCCCAGATTGTCTTACATTCACCCTAATGCATTTTTCAGACTCCCAAAGCTAGAATCTCTCATGCTAAACAGCAACGCGCTCAGTGCCCTCTACCATGGAACCATAGAGTCTTTGCCAAACCTCAAGGAAATCAGCATACACAGCAACCCCATCCGGTGTGACTGTGTCATCCGCTGGATTAACATGAACAAAACCAACATTCGGTTTATGGAACCAGATTCTCTGTTCTGTGTGGACCCACCTGAATTCCAAGGCCAGAATGTTCGGCAAGTGCATTTCAGGGATATGATGGAAATTTGCCTCCCTCTTATAGCTCCCGAGAGCTTTCCTTCTGACTTGGATGTAGAAGTTGACAGCTATGTGTCACTTCACTGCAGAGCTACTGCAGAACCCCAGCCTGAAATCTACTGGATCACACCTTCTGGTAAAAAACTATTACCAAATACTTTGCGAGAGAAGTTCTATGTTCATTCTGAAGGCACCCTAGACATCAGAGGCATAACCCCTAAGGAAGGGGGGTTGTACACCTGCATAGCAACTAACCTAGTTGGTGCTGACTTGAAGTCTATTATGATCAAAGTGGGAGGTTCTGTTCCCCAGGATAATAATGGATCATTGAATATTAAAATAAGAGATATCCGGGCCAATTCTGTTCTGGTGTCCTGGAAAGCGAGCTCTAAAATTCTCAAATCCAGTGTTAAGTGGACAGCCTTTGTCAAGACTGAAGGCTCCTATGCTGTCCAAAGTGCTCGAATACCATCTGATGTCAAGGTATATAATCTTACTCATCTGAAACCATCTACTGAGTACAAAATTTGTATTGATATTCCCACCATCTATCAGAAAAGCAGAAAGCAATGTGTGAATGTCACCACGAAAAGTCTGGAGCATGACAGAAAAGAATATGGAAAGAGTCACACAATATTTGTGGCCTGCGTTGGAGGCCTTCTGGGGATCATTGGTGTAATGTGTCTTTTCAGCTGCATCTCACAAGAAGGGAACTGTGAGGGTGAACACAGCTATGCTGTGAATCACTGTCACAAGCCAGCCTTGGCATTCAGTGAGCTTTACCCTCCTCTAATCAACCTCTGGGAGTCCAGCAAAGAAAAACAGGCATCACTAGAAGTAAAGGCAACTGCTATAGGTGTGCCGGCAAATATGTCCTAAAACAACCAACTAAACCTACTTCAAAGAAAAGCTGGAGACTGCAGTAGTGCTTAAAAATCAACCACAAAAAATAGGCAGAGGAATGTCACTTTCTGAAAGGTAGACTCAGCATGACCAGTGCTGCTCCTGACCAAGGGAAAGAGGGGAAAGTTTGGTATTTTAATTGACTGGCTTCAAAGGGTACTGTGGCAACCAAATAAAACAATTCCATTTTCTAGAACTTTCATGTAACTTTTATGTCAGGACTGCAGTTAACGTGAACATTTCTGTATTTTTTTTAAGTATAGAAGAGTAGTTGAACTGAGCAATACCTCCTCCTGTGTTGTATTACACATATTAGCCACGAGCTTTTGCAGTGACCAGATAAACTTGAATTGACACGTGGTGTAATGGAAAGGACAAATTCTGTAGAGTAGACACAGTGAGTATGTGGACCTCTTTTATAAGGAAAAATACATTTTGGATTAAAATCAATTGCTTTTGTCTTGTTTTTGTTTCTAAATAAAGAATAATTTCTGGGAAATATCATCTGATTAGAAGTCATTTAAGTACCAATCTTTTTTAAAGGTTTTTTTTTTTAATTGGGTTTGGAAAGCACATTTTTCTGATACAAAAAAATGGATTTTAGATAACACTTTATCAATATTGAAAGATTATAAAATTATACTTAACACTTTAAATATTAATTAATATAAATCATCCAGGAAATTATAAATTCATTAAAGATTTTTTTGAAACAAGAAGCTCTTGAAGAGGATTTAATTATTAGGTTCAAATGATGCAAATCCAATACTTGAGTAAGTTAAATCCTAATTTTAATAATGAATCACACAGCTGAAAGTGGCTACTATGCAAGAACTTTTGCCATTTCAGTACACTTATCTAAGCATATTTTATATTTCTTTGAGATTTAAAATAATGAGCTTCAGTGATGTAACAAATAATTTAATAATCTGCTCTACCGCAAACACAGTAAAGTAATCACATGCCCCATTTTAATAGCAAGGTTTTAGTATTTTACAATAAAGTATAAATATGTAGCAAAACTTTATGAGGTTTGGCTTTTGGAAATTCTAACTTAGATTTTTTTTCTATGCAATGTAAATACAATGTGATCCAAATGATTCCAGTGTTCACTGTTAGTATTGTAGTTTGGGTTTAGAAACAGCATCTATTTATGAAAACTAGACTCATTTTAAACTTTCTATGTAGCACATGGTAGCCTTGAACTCATGATTCCCAGCCAGAACCCTTCATAAACAAGTATATATTCCTGATTTAAAAAAATGTCAGAAAACAGTTTCATTAACTAAGATGAATTCTGAAGGTGATTTAGGGTAAAATACACTAATAAAGAGCAGTCAAGTAAGACTGAATAGAAAGCATCTAAAAACACATGATAAAATGATTTCACATTATAAAAATGAAAATATCATTTTGAAATCCTTTATATGAAGTTAAAGATCTTTACTTGAAATATTAACAAAAACTAGAGATTGAGAGTTTTAGCCATTTTAAAAATAAAAACAGTTCTACAAAAACAAGCTCATTTTTTAACACATTCTTAATTTTAAACACCAATCTTAAATAATTAGTTATAGTTTTAATAGGCAAATTGCTTTTCTCTCCAGCTAGAAGCTTCTATATTAATAACTCTTGTGCTGTTCCTAATCAAGTGTTTGACATTTTACATTGGCTGAGTGCGTATTACCAGCACGTCACCAGCCTGTAAGCATTCCCAGCATGGCAGCCATATCAATTTATTTGTTGATATTAGACATTTCTTTTGTGTTAGCATTGACAGTTTCTAATTAAATCCTAGCTGGTTTTGACAATGTGGAAGGTAATTGCTATGAACTCTTTAAAATGAAAGGACAAGCTGTGTTAATTTCAACAAAACCAAAATATGGAACTTGTTAATTCAATGTGTTTCCCAAGAACAGATTTTACAACCTGATGAATCACTATCACACAGAAGCTGACATTAGAATTTATCAGTAAGACATGCTCATATATCATGAGAGGTTTCATGAAAGGTTTCAGCACTGCGGACAGAGCTTTGTGAGGCTCCACTATTTATCAAAAATTTAAGAGCTGAAATATGACCTATTAGGATGCAGTTATTGTATAGGTCAGCAAGATATTGAGCATGTATTTTGTGATCCTTTTAAACTTACTTTCATGAAGAACCATCACAGCCACATCTAAAGATTAAAATGCACTTCCAGCTCACTCGCATTCTCTATTTCTCTCTCTCTCTCTCTCTCTCTCTCTCTCTCTCTCTCTCTCTCACCCTAGAGAAATAGAATTTTGAAAATTGTTACTCAATAAGAGCAATTAATAAGTAAATAGTAGAAGACATATAAATAAGTTTTTTGTTACCAACAAAGCAATGCAGGTTCTGAAAGCATGTTATAGTTTTATTTAAGTTTTAATCTAATGCATCAGCAAAAAAAGGAATTCTGCTTTAATAAAGAAAATAATACTTAATATTCCCTATATGAACTCCTAAGCAATCACAAAATTAAATGAGCACTAGTCAAATGATTGGCACATAATTTACAGTTGAATTGTATCATATGGAATCACCTGTTGCAGTGAAGTTTACCTAATACTTCTGAAGCTAATACTGCCACAAATGATTTTATGGAAAAAAAATCAACCTCACACAAAATTATTTAGAAAAAATAGTCTCACAATTTTTAGTATAAACCAATTTCATATTCTAGAAAAAGAAACATGTAACAACAATACAAAGAATAGTCATGATTGTGTAATGAAGTTTTGATTACCAATACACTGCCTATACAAAATGGGTGCCTTCACATGGAGATGAAAAAATCCTACTAACTAGTGATATCCTGGCTGCCTTTATTATCAGAGTATAATACCTTATGTATGGCCAGATGCTGATGCAAATGAATTTTATGTGTTGTCAGTTGAATCAATGTGCAACATACAATTATAGAGAATACATGATTTTGAAGGATAATAAATGACTGTGACTAGTTGAATATTACACTATGTTTTTATCATCAACTTAGAGTGCAATCCTTCCACTTATTAGAAAATTAACAATAAATTGTGTGGCATGTTATGACGGTGACAGCCTCATACTTCCCCCTGCTTCTTGTGCCTCCTGAGTACATCAAGTAATTGACCTGCACTATTAATTGGTGGAAGTGCACTCTGCAATGCCCACACAGCAGTGACATCAACTCAGCATGCATTTTTACAGTATAGCTTATCATAAAGTGATGTATGGTTATATTGAAAAACAACAAAGACAAAATTATCAACATAGTCATGTTACTATCTCTATAGTGAAATTTTGAAGTTTTTAAATGTTACTAGTTTGCCTAGAAAGAATGAAATGAAATTTTGAGATCTCTACCTCCAACACACACACACACACACACACACACACACACACACACATCCCTTATAACAGAGATTTATATTCTACATTTTCTCTATCAAGCTTTCACAAATATTTATTAACTGTGATACTTAGTGACATCAGTCTTGGTTTTAAATTTTTATATACCTACACTACTCAGAAGCCACATAACTTTTAAGATCAAAATAACTTATAGAAATATGTTTCTATAGGACCTTCTTAAAAATATATTACTGATATTATTCTCTGTATTACTATAATTAGCCCAATACCATCTTCAGAATGATTAAATAAAAAATCTTAACTAATTCCTATAGTTTTTTTCTAAATCAGAGAAAGGTTTTTTTTTTTTTTTTTTTAACTAAGCGAGTTTGGTCATCTAAGCAAATGAGAAGTAAAATGTTATGTTTCAAGAAGGTAAAATTTAGCATTGAACAAATGCTTACATTTCTTACAAGAAGAGTCACCTGGCTCTTACATGATTTTCTCTCACTGACTCTTAAATATATTAAAAACAGTAGTATCTGTCAATTACAAAGTTAATAATAAAACAGCAGAATGTAAAGTTTTAAAGTTGCCTAAGAAAGAGCAAATTTCTAACAACAGTTCCCTGAAAGCAGAAGAGCCTCTAGTTGCACTTATTGCCACCACTGGCACTTCGCTCGTCACTCCAAGGCTGGTTTTCTAGATAATATAAAATTATCAATAGGAACTAATTTCTGTCCTAGAATTTCCATGATATAATATCATAGTTTTCATTTCATTTCCATACCATTTTCAAAGATAATGATATTTTAGATGTCACAATGCCTTATGTGTTTGTGTTTATCTTTTTATAACTGATGCATCTTCAAAAATCATAGCATTATGTGACCGTTTTTAGGAACAAACAACCTACCAGGCGATGGTGGCTCTCACCTTTAATCCCAGCACGTGGGAGGCAGAGGCAGGCGGATGTCTGAGTTCAAGGCCAGCCTGGTGTACAGAGTAAGTTCCAGGACAGCCAGGGCTATAGAGAAACCCTTTCTCGCGAGGGCTAGGAAGAACAAACAACTTCTAATTAGGAACAAGCAACTTCTAATTAAAATAAACAGTATAGCGTCTGTAATCTCCAGTACAAATAATAAAGTAAGTGTGGGGTAACTCCTCACATTGAGAGATAATATAAATACCTCCCTTCTATTTGCAATACCAATCTCCAAGGAAGAAGCGATAGAACTTATTATTAAACTCTCAGAAGTGACATTGTTAAAATAATGTAAGTAAACATACCAAAACTTATTTTCAAAAGTATATGATATAATATTAAGACTGAATTGAGCTCAGAAACTTACAGTAAATGTTTTCTTAATAGTTACAAAGAAAAAAATACAGGCAATAAGAAGCAAATATTTCGATCTACAAAATAACTTAAAGGCACTAACCATCTCATTCCTATTTGCTATTCAGTTGATCAATAAAGCATCATTTTAACACTTGATGTTTCATAGAAAAACACTTATTTTTTTAAGGATTCTGAAATATATTCTCATTATATAATATGAGTAAATCAATTCAGATCCTCAGATCTGCGTGAACAATAAATTGCACCTCATAGTCTTTCAAAAGGCATAAAAGAAAGAAACAGAAGGCTCACTTCTTTCTGATTTCATGTAACCAATAAAAATTAATTATAGCATAAAAAGGAGCTACAATAAAAACTGTGTGAGGTATGGGGGACTAAGTTTCCTTCTAATGGATCATGTGAGTCTCAATCCATTTTGTTCCTGAAGGAACTAGTTAATATTTCATACATTTTCCTGTAACCCAAAATGCCACTTCAAAAATGTTAACAACATTTGTAAAATAAAGAACATGAGAAAAATAAACTTCATAACTAGGAACCAAAAATATAATAGACACTTCTTTTTCCCTCTCTTGCTTGCTATCTCTCAGAAAGACCATTTGACCTCATTTACATACAATTAAGCAATCTATTGTGTACCTAATCACTCATGGAATGCCAAGAAATGCAGTAATAATATTTCTACTTTACATCTGATCTTACAATATAACTATGAATAGAGTCTCAAATAAGTTAAGTAGGTTTTCTTTTCCCCAAATAGAATAAGAGACATAAACACAAAAATGTAGAAGACCATGAGCAATAATAACACCCAAGCCTATCTGAGCATTCCATAGCCTTGGAAAGTTGGTGATGTAGGGGATGCAAACAATATATCAACATGTAGAGACATAGGACTGTAGCTCAGTGGTACAGCGCTTGGCTAGCATAAACCAGGGCCCAATCCAAAGGTGATTTCTGGGCTGGACTGTCTGGAGGCAGTTGGAATCTGAGACTTGGAAAGCAAATTTAGCTGGTGACTAAGCATCCTGCACTCACCGTGAGTAGACCTGTGAGACAGAGATGCTTGGTAGATGAGAACTCTATTTAAAATGCAATAATTAGAATTTTAATTATTATTATCATCTAACCAACTCCATCAATAAGTTCTTTAAAAATATTCCAATCTCAGGTATGTACCAGGACTTGGGGAAAACAGTTGATGGATTTCTTTGGCCTCTTACAAAATAATACGTTTTTGTTTGTTTGTTTGTTTGTTTGTTGTTTTTTAAGGGCAAAGAAGAAAGAAAAGTCTACGTATATAATTATAAATAAAAATTTTAATAAGCATATTTGCCAAGTGCCTAGTAAGTACACAGCCATAGCCTACTAAGATAGTTTTCTATTTAAAATTATTCCCATATCCATCTGATAGTTCTCATCTATCAAGCACCTCTCTCTCAAAGTTCTACTTACTGTGAGCGCAGGATGGTCAGTCACCAGCTAAATATGCTTTCCAAGCCTCAGATAACAACTGCCTCCAAAACAATCGAGCTTAGAAGGCACTTTCTGTTTAAAAAAAATACAATAATGCTGAGAAAAGGAAAAAAGAGCCCGCTCTGCTTCGTGCCAGCAGGCAGATTCTGTGACTACCTTTGCTATACCAGTCAAGGAAAATTGCAACACCCACAGCTTAGAGTTAGAAGTCAGTGTGCTCTGGCGGCCCTGCATTGCTAGCAGGTTATTGCCTCCTGTTACCTCCAGGCTCTCCAGAGAGCACAGTTAGGAAATACGTGCTGTAGCTCAAGAGATCATTATTATTTAATGTAGCTAAGATGACACACATCATTTTATGATAAGTGGAACAGCAAAAAACTTAAATATAAATAAGCTCATCCATGTGATTTGAACCTGGAGATGTCCATTTATTAGAAAGTACCTAAAATTGGCAGTCAAAGAAAGGAGGTGTCTGCTTAAAACAAATATTATCATAAATAAAGACATCCCATTATATTAAGGTGGGATGGAAGGATAATTTTACATATACAGATTTTTAAGCATTCAGTAATTATTTAGTACAAATGCTTGAAAGTTACTAAGCTCAGAACTTCTCTTGTCCACAATGGCTTCTTTGAACCATAGTTTGTGTTGTCAATAGTATTGCCATTCAAGTGAATTGTGTATATTGTGGAGCTCCTTATAAGTAATGGCAACATGGTATAAAGTTTTACTTGTAAACTATCATCAACATTAATACGGTTCACTATGGTATTTTCAAATATGCTTAGCTTTGCATTATCTCACCCACATCTACCAAGCAAAGATTTAAGCAAGGAGACAAATTATGGCCCATGTCACCTGCATATGTATTTTACCCATTCACTATGTACCGGGATATATGTCCTAGAAACTATATCAACTACTGGACATTCAGGATGATGTCATAGCAAATACTTTGGCATCAAACAACCAGTGGGGGGAAAAAAGATACTAACAAATAAGTCCGGAAAGTTAAACATAAAAATAGTATCACAATGATTTAAAAAGACATAGGGACAGCTACTATGTATTTAGGAGTACAAAGCATTCTAAAGG
This sequence comes from Montemys delectorum, assembly GCA_019843815.1. Lineage (NCBI taxonomy): Eukaryota > Metazoa > Chordata > Mammalia > Rodentia > Muridae > Montemys > Montemys delectorum. The sequence continues at coordinate 18,717 of JADRCD010236036.1, forward strand.
CGCCTCAGAGGCTACAAGCACACATTGCTTTATGTAATTGCCTAACTACAGAGTGCAAGTAGATTAGACATGGCTTGAAAGTAACAACAGGCTTGAGTATTTAAAAATCATCAGAATTATGAGCAAAGGGGACAAAGGTTGACCTAACTTCAGACAAAGTAAGGTCCATGCCATGTTTATGTGGTGCTATATGGTGGAAACTGCCATTCCAAAGACAAAAGATGCTGCATTAAAACTGTCATGACTACTTCATAAAGGTATGAAACCCTTCTTAGGATTTTCCTAGTCTGATACCACATAAACACATGCTCGCATGTCCCTCCTTAGGTATGTATAGGTCATCTTCCATGTTGGGGTGGACTAGTATTTCAGGATAAACTGATTTCAGACTTGTTTTCAGAGCACAGCCCCTTTGAAAATATATGACAGCCAAAATGTCACTGTGGCTCTCCATTGTTTCTACAGAGGCAAGTAAGTGGAAAAAAAAAAAAAAAAAAGCCTAGGAATTCTGGGTAACTTCGTGCATCAAAACTTAAATGTAATGCAAATTTATGGCATATGGCTTTGAATGTAAGGCTGACACTCTTTTATTCCCACTACCAATTGCATTTCTCTTTTAAATTTTCATGTGTTATACAGTCTTTAGTAGGATACGTAAGTATAGCCAGGTACAGGCAAAGGTGCATGTGGCATTTCTACTCCTTATACTATATTTGTCAAGCACCAGTTATAACCTCGGGGGTGTCACTTGGTATTACTCTCCTCAGATCACAATTTAAAATTTTATGTGGTGTACATTCTGTATACAGAAAGCCAAGCTAAAAGCAACACCAATGGTGAACACTACTGGGACACCCTGAACTCATTTTTGAATATGATTTTGAATTTATTTGTTATCAGGAAGCATTCATCAAAGCTGTAGTCTTCACAAAGTTTTGTGATCCTCAAATTCATTTATGCAATTTCCACACACCTTCCAGAAAAGTCAAGTTTACTCCCCAGAACTAACTGTAACTCTAGTTCCAGGGGATCCAATGCTTCACTTCTAGCCTCCAAAGGTGCCATGCATGTACATGGTATATAGACACATATGTAGGCAAAGACTGAAACACAAGAAACAAAAATTAAAATGATGGGTGGTGGAACATTCCTGTAAACTCATCAATTGTGAGGCAGAGGTAGGTGGATTTCTGAGTTTGAGGCCAGCCCAGTCTACAGAGCAAATTCCAGAACATGCAGGACTACACATTGAAGCCATGTCTTTAAAAACCAAATTATAATTAAACTAAATAATAAATAAATAAATCTTTAAAAAATAATCTGAGGTCCAAAATACAAGGGGATTATTGAAGAAGTATATTACATCAAGACAATTTAACTCTGAAAGCTAAAGATATCTTAAACCATTAGCGAAAGCAAAACTCTGAAGATCATTTTGCTCTTCATTTGTCTCAAAAGTGTTTTTAGGTAACTGTGATACATTAACATAGTAATTTTCAGTTCTTTAGTAATATTTCTTTTGAAAACTTTCCTGAGGTTTTTCACTTGAAGCAAAGGACAAAATTTCAAACAAATAAACAATAACAACAACAATAAAACCAAATGTGATAAAGTAGATAAACTTCCCTTAATATTGAAATCATGGTATCTGTGTATCCTGTCCCCAGAGCCAGCTTTTGAATTTCCTGAAGAATATATCAACTTGCCAAAACTCGCAGACATGCTCCACTCACTAAGGTAAGGTGACAAAAAGAGTCCCATAGCCTGTCAGACAATATATAAATGCAACAGCAGACCATGTGTTCTATTTCTAAGAGGAAATTTGACCCTATATACATACGACATTATTAGTCCTCTACCAAAAAAATGTCCTTTGCAGGAAAATGGATAGAATCAAGTCATAATGTTAAGTGAGATAACTGAGGCACACAGTTTCATGTGCTTTTATTGTTTTTGTTTGCTTACTTGCTTGTTTGTTTTGTTTTTCATATCTGGAAAGGGGGATGTGTTTAAAGGCATTCTAAAAATAATAGCAGAGAGACTACCAAGGAAGGTTCAGGTGACTTGGGGAGAGGTAAGAGGAGAGGGTTAAAAAAAGGTAGTTGAGATGGTGGAAATTATCAAAGTATGTATGTGTGTACATAAATATCCAAGAGAAGCCCACTGAGAGTGCTCAAAATAAAAATGTTGCCATTATAATTTTTAAATTTGATATTCTGCTTTTGGAAAATGTGTAATACTGTCTCTTTCCACTATTTTAACACAAATTAAAGCTAGCCACATTTTCCAAGTGGCATACAAGTCATCCAATTTTGGAGTGAATGGAGGCCCTAGTGTTCATGTGTCACTCCCTCCTCCTCCCCCCCAACCCCCCCCCTTCAGCCTCCAAAGTCCCAGTGCTGTGAGCAGCAGATGTTACCCTGCCCTAGGTGGTCATTCCTCAGACATCAGTCTGCTGCATTAGTCTATGAATAAACTTTTTTCTGTCTCATAGTAGTCTGAGCCATTAGTCTTCTCTAATCTTAATTTGTTCTTATTACAGCAAAACACACAGTTCCCACAGGGAAGCTGTATAAATTGCTGTTTATGCTCTCTTGTCCCTAACTTGTCTTTGTTCCACATGAAACAAACCCAAAATTTTAAAGGAGCTGATGACTTCTGAATGTAATACAGATCTCAAACATGTCTTAAAACAAGCCAGAAACTGAATTCAGTCCACCAAGCCTCCTCATCGGCCAACTCTTTCTTCTGGGGAATTCAAGTCATCCATATTCTTGAACTATTTTCAGACGTAAGCAAGACAATTCTAGATACTCAAGAGGATTTGATTATACCTGATGTCACATAATGTGGCTAATATCAGCTTCACCAGCACTAGAATACAGTAACTGCTAAGCATCAGCACAGCTTTTGTTAGGAGGAAAATTCATTTCAGCTCTAGGAGGAAGATATTTTCAAGGGCCACATTTTAGCTAACAAGTTAGAATCTCAGGGAAGGAAGTCAAAGAAGCCTTAGAGGACAGTAGAAACGAGTTCTTATCCTTAATAGGGAGAGGGCTTCTTCTTCATACAAAGTACATTAACAGTGTTTCCTCCCCAACATCTATGGCTATCCTTAAAATCTGCCACTTGCCACCTGCTTTCCCCAATTAAAGTCTCCTCCTTTTCTCATTCCACTTCTGATAAAACCTGTGTGGGAACAGAGGCAGAACATAGGAGGAGCTGGAAGGAAGACACAGAGGAGAAAATGATGTGATTATATTTTAAGTAAAAATAAAATAAATTTGAATAACAAATTAATACAAATTGGTCTAAACCAAGCCACTTGAGGAAAGCACAGAATGCTACTGTGGTGTCTTGACCAGCACCGCCAATTAACTATTCCTCTTTGCTTGGTTTTGAGTTTTGCTGAGGATTGAGACATGGCACTGAGAATAGTAGACTCTAATACTAAACTCACTAGGAGAAGATGCAGAATTCCGATAGAAACCTTGTTTTATTGACCAAATACTTCCTCAAGTGAAGCTTGACACAATCTAAAACCTGGAAACATAAGTAATTCTTCCTCCTGCCACCAGAGAAGGGGACTAGTGGAAACTGTGTCTGGTAACTACACACCCTGAGTATTTTGTTAGTAAACCTGCTGACTTTCCAAATTCACAATGAAGTATAAGGATTTCTGGAAAGGAGAATATAAATTAGAATAATTAAAGCTTAACTCTGTTTTGACATTTGACTAGTAAACATTTTAAATCTATGTCCTAAATTAAATAAACATAGCACACTGTAACCCACATACATTTCACAAAAATAATTTATCCTTATTCTACACAAGGAATGCTAATATTTTCTGCCAGTACACTCCCCCTGACTTTCTCTTTCTCTCTCTCTCTCTCTCTCTCTCTCTCTCTCTCTCTCTCTCTCTCT
>JADRCD010236037.1:12937-31718 GCA_019843815.1 Montemys delectorum
GCATGAGCGCTGGATCCAGGGACCATCTGTGGTCCTTGCTTTCCTCATCTTAAAACAAAACAAAACAAATTTAAGTAACATACACTTAACAAAACAAAACCCCTTAAAGTTCCGCGATGGATACACTATAAAGTTTTTTTGTCCCGTTTCTAACCCGAAGTACAGTCAAGTATTTGTTATTTACTCACAAAATTCTTATGGTGGATCATCACTTTTGGGCTGTTATACCCACAGGAAATGAATGCAGAACAAACATGTCAATGTTAGCAGGAAAGTGATCTTGTAGATATTCAATGACATTTAACTGACTGCAGTTTCCTTACTCCACATGGCCATTATTTCTAGAAATAGCAAGTGGATTCTGAGGGGCAAGATAGAATGGGGAGAAAGGAAGACAAAATCAAGAGTAAAACTTTCCTGGGGCTTATCTGAAGTTTACTCAAAAACTCAATATGGGCTCTTCAGTAATAAATGACTGGAGGGGAATGATTCTGTTTTTTTTTTTTTCTGGTTGCATTCATCACTGGGCATTATCTTTAGACTGAAGTAGTGGGTTACTTCAAACATCTAAACAGTACGATCAAGGGTCTATTGAAGAGCTCTGTGTAGTCAGGATTCACAAGGCTTTTACATGAAAAAGACAGACTGCCTTTATTCTTACTGTGTAGTTTTGGGGGTCATTTAGATATGCGGAGCCTCATTTTTAATGTATGAAATATGTATAATTTCCACTTATTTAAAAAAATATATAAAGTATCAAGTAAAACATACTCACAATTAGAGATTGTCAAAATTCCTGCCAAGCCTGTACCTATCTCTCTTTCCCTCTCTCTCTCTTTCACACACACACATACACACACATACACTAAATAAGAGAATTTAGTACATTATGCACTAATACATTATATCAAGAGTCACTGGATCACAGATTGCTCTTTTAAAAAAGTTTATTGAGAATACCTACTTGTAGAAGTTAACATAATTTTACAGATCATTAGAAAAATTCATTTCTCTCTGCAAACATAACAGGTTAGGAATAATAGATTAGAAATGTATACATTACAAAACTGCCTGTGACTATCTATACATTTACTATGCACCTTAAGAGAATTCTACAGTGTGCTATATTTACACTGCAGGTGACAACACACTTATATCCTATCATACAAAACTGACCAGTGCTAGTGTTTGACTTTATAAATCCATTAACTGAAGTATTTAAAATTAAATGTATATTTAACATGCCAAAAGTGGAAATAAATTCAACTGAGGTTCTGTGGCTCATCATTCAAAAGGTTCATGGCATTTGTTTTCAAATAATTTCGATATTATGATATTAAGATAATTTTATGATAAATAAAGAGGCTGATTTTTCTAAATACTTCATAAAGTATAGTCACATTCATTTTTGTCAAGGTTTTCCTGTGGCTCTCACTAAATATGTTAATCTTATTAATAAGACACTGGTCCTGTACAATATTAACAGTCCATCTTCAATTAAAAAGTGTAACAAAATAGTACTTTAATTGTAACAAAAACTGGATATAATAAACCCACACGATACATAACAAAATGAAACCAAATTATGCAATGGTGGCAGGTTATACATTTTAAAGAATCTCTTTTTATATTTAGTCAAATAAGAAAGAAGTTGAAATGTAAACTTATTGAATTATGAAAGGTTCCTCCCACTGGGTCAAATTGGAAAATTTGATATAAACACGAACATTTTCTTTATTTATATTTAACATAATTCAAAGTAGTCTACAGTCTGGTGTATGGCTCATCGTATGCCATCATACCTGTTATAAGACGAAAAAAAAAAAGCAAAAACAAACTATTTACTGCTGACTAGAAATGCTAAACACTGAAAAAACATGAAGTTTTATACATTTGTTTTTTAAAATTTTGATGAAGATATTCTTCAAAAAGTTAAAACTGCCTTCCACAAAATTCTGTGAATATGGCACAGGTTGACACCCAAAAAAGTGTTAATTCCATCAAAAAGGCACTGTTTACAGTACTCAGAACAACCTGACACGTCTACTGCATTGATGTCTGAGCATGAATATATTTGAAATAGTTAGCTACACAAACCCTTAAAAAAGTACAGCATTACTGGTTACATATTCTTCAGCTATATAAAAGGAAATAAAGTGACACAGACAAATGACCCTTTTATGACAAATAAGCTACAAACACTTTGAACACATTATGGTTCTGTAACAAAAAAATAACAAAAAATATTTCCTTAAAGGCACAAAAGCATGAAATATTAAATGAGGATTGTATCTCACAAGGCCAACTTTTCAATGGAATGGAGTTGTCAACTGAGCTGTGACAAAGATTACCACTGCCCCTTTCTAAGTCATACTAAAAAAAGAGTAGCGATAAGAATTACAAATATCTATTGCTGTAGCCCATTAATACTTCATATGCCTATTACTATCTTTTATTAATCAGCGATATCTCATTAAATGGCAGACAACTAGAGACATTTAACAAATGTATCAATAACTGTGATTATCTTAATTTTTATGTGAGAAAATGAAGTTTTGGATAGGTGAAAAAAACTGGTCATAGTCACAAACCCTAGAAACCACAATGAGTTTTCAGCAAGTTTGGAATAGTTAGTTACACATACATTATGAATCCATTTATGAAGAAAGTTAACCCTTAGATCAGATTGTTTGAGGTCAGTCACACACTGGCTAAACTCAAGTTCATATGTTGTTTAAAGGACTTACACATGAATCAACCAATTCCTGAGTTTTGTGTTCAGTTCACAGAAAGAAACTCATACAACTAAAAGCATCAGAGAAGCATTTGATTGAATATAAGCTTTTAGTGTATAAGATACAGTTACCCTGTTCACTAGTTTCTGACTCCTTGGATAAGGATCCATTAACATAAGCTCTAAAGTAAATTAAAAAAACAAAAACAATTACCTTTCCAGTCTTGGATATCAATACATATAAAGCACTGTTCAGATCACAAACAACACAAAGGATTAAGAAAGAGCCCAAAGGCATGTCACCAACAATTTAACATTTCAGGGTTTAACAATGAAATGACTTTTAGTGATCAACCAATCAAGTTATATATAATATAAATTAATAGTAATTTAAAATCATATAAAGATCAAGTTGTACAATATTTACAAAATATCACATCAATGAATAGGCAGTTGAGCATAATATTGATAGTAGAATATGAATACAAACAATATATTGACAAATATGAAGTATAACCCAAAACTCCATAATGAAATACTGGATGCAGGTACATCTTGCTTATGCTATTAAAAGTTTAAAATATTTTCATATGAAATAAAGCATTGTTTTGCTAACACCACATTGGAAATGGCTTTACTAAGTATCCTAAGGATACTTATATTCGTTAGAAAGAGGAGACTTTCAGTTTTAGCAGTGTAGCTGTCAGCTTACAGCACAGAGTTGACTAGCTTTCCTTGTATCTCAATCTCTTCTCAGTTGAAGGCAGATGTAGCCAGATCAACAGCTCTTTCTTGTCATTCAACAAACCCTTCTTAAACCTGTAGTTTGAAGAATCTATATTTTATGACATGTTTCAAAACTTAACTACCTTATAAAGAAGTGTTTTTGACAATAATAAATATTTATGTAAAAACACAACATTAAACTCAATAAATAGGGAAAACCTCTTAGGAACAAAATTTGCCTGAGCCAGAACAGAAAGACTTGTACAGATCTGTGGCTTGCCACAGGACGATGGAAGGGGATGATAAACTTCATAACTTGATATTCTCCAATGCTTAACTTATTGCACATTTAAGCAAATTGATTTTAATGTCTTAAAATAAAGGCCTGCAGTCTTTTCTTACCACCTTTTTTGACTTTTGAAGTAAGATATTACATTTTTCTCTTCTATTTACTCCTTGAGCAGTCTTGTGTCTAAATGAAAGCTAAAAAGTTTTTCATAAAGAAAACATCAAATCAGGATTTCACATAACCTATATAAACACCTCTAACAATTTCTTTTCAGCAAGTGCTTAAGGTGGGATTGTAACATATAGATCCATGTAGCTGCTTACCAGTCTTTAATATATATATATATAACTATGTATTCACCTATATCTGTAACATTAAATGCTAGGGGTTAAAAAATCTTGTGTAAACTCTTAAAAATTTTCTACTTGTTCCTTATAATATATTAATTCTGTTCACCCACATATTATTCTTGGTGTATATAAGAAGACAAACTGAGCTAGTTAACTTGGAGATGGTTTTAACAGTATAAATGTATTGAATTACTCATAATGTCTATTATGTATTATTTTCCCACTGTAATTCCCTAATGAAAGTTATATGCCGGTGTTCTGATGACAATAGTTGACCACAGATGTTATTTATAGGAGTGATGGCATCTTTGTTATGAACACTGGTTTTGGAATGCTTCACAGCACACTGTAGAACACAGGAACTGCTGTCAGGGAAGAGCTCTAGAATACACATGTGGGTTTACTATACTCGCATGTAGGCACAGTCTCATAAAAGTGTTCTGGCACTTAACACAGCCGATTGTAATAACCAACATAGTAGCTTTGTTTTGGATTAAGGATAAAAGATGTGAAAAGTAGGCAGACATTTCTACATTTATCTCCTAGTTTTGTTTGATTCAGAAATATTGTGATACTTTAATAAATAGCAAACCAATTTGAATATTGGTCCCAGTCATATCTAATCTTTCTAGTTCATTGATTCAACTGTTGAAAACTTCTACTTAAATATAAAGTTTATTATGACTTGAAGCAAAATCAGAAGGAAAATGATGAAGTAGTCTTTCTGTTGCAGAAAATAATCCGTAGCAGGTGTACTTGAAAGTAAATGATTTCGAAGAGCCATAATATTTCTGCAAAATAAGCAGCAATGCATTTTATAATTATTTTTTAGAAATGTTATCATAAAACATCATTATTATAACTTGTTATCTTACTGTCACAAGGTGTCTAATTACATTACCTAAAGTAACTAGCTCAATCCACTCCACCCTGAGCCTGGGGCTGCAGGATTCAGGACAGGATGTTTTAGTACACTGAAGCAAGCATATCACTTTATGATACCTTATCAAACATAGTCATCAGAGTTTAACGAGCCAGAAATAGTTCTTCTATTTTAATATTATATACAGTTTTATATAACATAAATTATATAAATATAAATAATATATAATATAATTTTATCTTTTCTATTACAAGACTGGTTTTAAGAAGAGCATTTGCTCTTTAGTTGCTTAAGTTTCTTTTATCTTCAATTGTGAGACAAGAGCGGAGTAAAAATTCCAAATTCTCCAGGAAAAAATAATGGAGCAGATTTTTTAACAGTGCCAAACTGAAGAATATTCAACAGCCTTTTTAATGCTACAAAACGTGAATTTTGTCATGAAACATACTTATAGCAGCTTCAAAAAGAACTGATGAGTGAATTACTATGACTTTTTTCTTCCTTTTTGGAAATGTGCTATGAAAAAAAGCAGGCAAAAGCAACCAGATAGGTTTCTACATATACTTGAAGTGTATATAATGTGAACACCATTAGGCCTGGTATTACTCAGGGTGCATGACATCCTGACTACTCTGAAGAAATGAAGAGGCGAACAGTCCAGTGGGACCAACAGCACATACAGGAGCAACTCGGAAGGAAAGTGGATGGAAACAGGGCCAGCTCATGTGCAGAGCAGGCTAAATTATCACAATATTACAAAAAAAGTGATGCTGGAAAGTAATCTAATGGATAGGCCCAGGTTTTCCTTTTTTGTCTGTCTTTTTTGAGACAGTGCCCCACCCCTACACCCTACAACCCACTGGAATGCTCTACATAGACCAAGCTTAGATCTGTCTGCCTGTGCCTCCTGAGTGATGTGAGGAAAGGCATGAAGGCTTAATATTAAACATGTAAACGTTCACATAGCTGGCTCTGTAATGGACAGGAGCATGAATTTCTTCCCTTCAAGCTGACGGATAAGTGTTAGTAACTGTTAGCTGCTACATTATGGAATGGTGTGCGCCTCATGGCAGCGACTGTTCTGCTTTGCATGTATTTCAGTTAAGAAATGGCACAGTACAATCGCGTATTAGCCACACACAGAGGGGACTGCAGGAGTAAGTTAGTTTGTCACCTTCCTCAGCATCTACCCCAGCCACATTCCCAGCATACCATTAGCAGTAGAGCATTCTACCCTCATAGAGAGAACCCTCATGACTCCATCCTTCCGCTAGTAGTTCAGTGTGGGAGGAATCTTTAAGTCTGAGAATCCAGGCAACAGAGGCGGAGTTATAAAAATGTAGCGTGTACATGGTTTCTTGTAACAAGGTCTTGACTCCTCCTGACTCATATGACTAGCCACTGTCAGAATATATTACCTTTTAATTTCTTCCTGTGTTTGCTTTATAGACTCAATGGAACTCTGAATGTCTCCCAGGTCTATCCCCTTCTTTCTTCGTGTACTTGGTTTTACAGATTGAGCTAAAAGACATTTAGAATGAAGTTGTAGTTACAATCCACAGTTAAATTTAATGACTTGTGTAATAACAATTTTTCTAGCCATTGGTTTGGATGACCCACAGACTAATAGCCTCACACAGCATACATGCAGGCAAAACACCAATGCATATGAAACAAAAATAAATAAGTGTCTACAAATCTGAATTACTTTTGGGAAGATATTACTGTCTTTCCCTGGTCTGGTGGCCCAGATCTGAAGAGGGTAGCGTTCTGAGCTCCCTTCCCCTTCTAGCACTTTTGTTACTTTCAGTCCCTTTCCAACTGTGCTCGCATCTTTTTCTCAAGGTTTCCTGTTCTAAACTAAGAATCATAGAGCGGATTGGCTCCACTCTACTGCTGTAAGGCATCAAGTAGTCAATAATATTGCAGACATAGTATAGGTAGTATAGTGGTACTGATAAGAGAGGCAGTTTAAGAGTTAGGAAGATCTGTGCATCCAAGATGTGCACATCCCACACACCCATCCTCCAGGCTCCCTGACCTTGCACAGGCTAACTCACTCCAAGGGTAAGCTGGGTTCAGTCTCCTGTTGTACAGTGACACTCAGTAGTCTCTTTCTGCCACCACCCACCCCGTACCCCAAGCCTAGGGTCACAAGCCACTGGAGAGTCTAGAAACTCATCAAGAACCCCACTCACACCCCGCACCTGGACTGAGCTCCCTTTCTGGTAAAGCCCTCTTCATGGATCATCTAATGGCCTCATTTACTACTTATTGAGGGTTACCATTGCAAGTAAATCAGGCTCCCAGCTACTATAAACTCACAGACCCTGTGTTGAAAGTAGATAGAAAGCATGTTTTTTAGTTTCCTACAATGTCAAAGGTGTTACCTTAATCCCTTCTTAATTGTGTATCAATGTAGTTGAAGACAGCTCATACCGTATGTGACCTGGTAAAGACACCATTTAATCTAGTTGTCTGACTTTTCCATATTTATACTCTCATTTGTCAGTGACTTCCAAATACTACTAGTTTATTTAGGAATGAGAAACTCTTTTGAAACATGAAGTGACTCAAAACTTAAGTATGCTTCTTGAACTTAGTCATCAATGTTTCACTGACACGCAGAGGAGCTATTGTCACAGTGTATGGCTCACCTGCAGGCTTTTCCTTTCCCCACCTGCCGTGCCTTTCTTCACCTTAGTGATTTGAAGCTGACTGATTGCTCATCCATAATTCAATCAGTATTCATACCCACTTCCTGTTTCCACAGAAACTCCAACATCCTTGAGTTAATGTGAAAACCACTTACATATACCTAACACCAGAGTAAGAGATTTCCTTAAAAATGGCCCCCAGTGACCAGCCACTGATACATATCTTTACCTTCACTTCCAGATGAATCCTGGATGTCAGGTTCTGGGGAAGAATAGCCTTTTACCACTTTTTTCTGCTGCCTTGTTGGTTTATGTTTCATTTTTGGAACACTAACCTGGAAAAAAATATTATGTGAATTTTCACTATAGCCTGGAATTATAGCCTGTGCACTTGCATGTACAGCTGTCAAAACTACCAATAGGTGCAGTGCTTGGGAATGAAAGCAAGAACAATCTAATGACATTTAACAAGATATGCTGCATTCAGCAAGCAACCCTCCTAGCTCATTTTCCGTGGGTACTAAGACTAAAAACGAAGACATCTATGAAGTGACTTTCCTCCAATTCCTGACCTGTATACACAATTACTCCTGCCTTCACTGACTGCATGTGGTCAGTATGTATGTTCTTCATCTTTTATGTCTATACAGACACAATACATCCACCCAACTTGTGTATCTGTCTCAGAGCATCACTAGTGCTTTATACAGCAGTGCTTGAAAACACATTCTTATGTTGGTCTCAATGTTGAACGTACCTACTGGATGATGTTAGGTTACTTGGGTAAAGCAGAAAGCAGTTTATGGTAAACTCAAATTATACTTTTTGCAGTATACCTAACCTTACTAAAAACATCTATGTGCAGGCACAAGATTCAGATGTGGATTAAACATTAGCTAGGAAAAATAAACTGTAGTAATTAATAGGTTTGAAATTGGGGTCACCAGTTGAAAACTTAAAACCAAAATCAAGAGAAGAAATGAATCAAAGGTAAGGGACTGTGCATGCTTAGAAATACAGGAAGTCAATGGTTATTCATCTTTAACTTCATATGTAACTTCACCATTTTAACAACAGTAGCCTTAACTATTCCTTAGAATAATTTTATGAAACTTTATATATGAACCTTAAAAAGAACACACCTTCTAATGTATTCTAAGAAGACAGTTTGTAGATTCAATCTATCCTACTTTAAATACTCAAGTTCTCAAAATGACAAATGGGGGTTAGCAATAGTCTGTTCAGAAGGAAGAGCAGATCTCGTGTCTCTACTATGTTAGTGGAACATGATGTAAACACATTTACACCTTTAATCTCAGCACTAGAGAGGCACAGACTGGTGGGTCTCTGTGTCTGAGGACAGCACGGTCGCCAGTGTGAGATCGAGGCCAGCCAGGGCTACACAGTGGGACCTTGACTTAAATGACTGAAAAAACCCATAAATCCAAACAAAGTTTTACAATAAAATTGTCATAGCGTGTACATATGAGAAATTTTTCCATCTTCAAACTACCATGTAGTTAATTAACTAGCATTAAGTATCTCTCAGTACAGTGTGCCACCTCCAGGGTTCTGCAAGTCCTCATTCTTTCCTTTTCAAAAGTCGCCGGGAGTCTTCAATCTACTTTCCAATTCTGGAAATCTGCCTACTTGGAAACTGTAGAATATTTGTCCTTTAAAGTATAGCCATGTTGGAGCATGGAGTGGAACTTAACTATTCTTACGCGTGGATAGTATTTCACTATTGGATATACTATGTTTTCTATATGCATGTATCAGTTAATAGATCCTGAAGTTTCTCTCTTCTGGGCATTGTGCACATCTTCAATGAGTACTGGTACATTATATTTATAGTTATGATTTTCAACTGTTTTTAAAGCAGAAGAGCTGATCCAATGAGGTAAATTTGTGTTATTTATTCTTTTAGGAACTGCTAAACTGTTTTCCCCCAATGGCTGCAAATTTTATGTTCCTGTCAGAAATGCACTGGGGCTCTGGTTTCCATACCAACACTTTATTTTCTCCCCCCCTTCTTACATAGTAAGTGGGAAGTAATAAACTAATTGTAGTTTTGAGTTGCATTTCATATACTAATATTAAACATTTTTATGTGTTTTTTGTTTTGTTTTGGCCATTTGTGTCTTCTTTGGAGAAATGTTTAATCTAGTCATTTGCCTTTTTTTATAAATCCAGGCTGTCTTTTTGAACAGTCAGGTATTCTTTAGGAAGTTTGGATATTTCAACATTGTAGATAAATGACTAGCAAATATTCTGATTCTGTGTCTTGTCTCTTTGTCTTCTTCATGGCATCACCTGATATTTAATAATGTGTAAGGTTTGTTTGTTTGCATGTGGGTGTTTTGCCTGCATGTATGGATATACGCCCATATGTGCCTGTTGCTGGTAGAGGCCACATGGGGACACTGGATCCCCAGAAACAGGAGTTATGAAAGGTTGGGAGTTGCTGTGTAGGTGCTGAGGGCTGAACTATGTCAAGGTGTGCTTTTAACAGCTCAGCAAGCTCTCCATCCCCAACAATTTAACTTTTTGGTTGTTGTTTGTTATCTGTGCTTTTACTGTCTTACTAAGAATCTATTTCCAAACACAAAGTCATGATGACTTACACTGTTTTCTATGAATTTTATAGTCTTAACTCTCATCTTATGTTACAGACCTAAGTTACTTTTTGTACATTGCAAGGCAGGTAGATTTCCCTCAGTACCATTTGTTTAAAAGGAGTGGGAGAAATCATTGCCAAAAATATTTTTAAAACTTTTTTGAGCCAGGCAGTGGTGGTGCATGCCTTTAATCCCAGCACTTGGGAGGCAGAGGCAGGCGGATTTCTGAGTTCGAGTTCAAGGCCAGCCTGGTCTACAGAGTGAGTTCCAGGACAGCCCAGACTACACAGAGAAACCCTGTCTCGAAAAAAACCAAACAAACAAAAACAACTTTTTTGAAAATTTATTTCATTTTTATGTGTATGAGTGTTTGCCTAAGGAGGCCAGAATAAGGTGCAGCTCCCCTGGAACTATAGCTAGAGATGGTTGGAGCTGCCTTGTCGATGCCTGGAATGCAACCCAGGTCCTCTGGAAGAATGGTGAATGTTCTTAACTGCTTAGTAACTTTTATGGGTTTACATCTAGACTCAGTTTTATTCCAATGGCCTATATGCTAAGTCTATCCTTATATCAAAATGACTGCTTTGATTACTGTGGCTTTGTCATAAATGCGGAGACTGGAAAATATGTCTTCCAACTTTGTTCAAAACAACAAACCAAAAAAAGATATTGTTTTGGGTATGCAGGGACCCTCACAATTCCATAAGACTTTGAGGATCAGCTTTCCCATTTCTACTGACTGCTTTGGGGTAGTGCTGCATTGTAATAATATAAACTCTTCCAGCGCAAGAAAATATGCTATCTTTTCATTTCCTGTTGTCTTATCAGTGTTTCTTGTTTTTTGTTTTTTTTTTCGGTTTGGTTTCTCGAGACAGGGTTTCTCTGTACAGCCCTGGCTGTCCTGGAATTCACTCTGTAGACCAGGCTGGCCAAGAACTCAGAAATCCACCTGCCTCTGCCTCCCAAGTGCTGGGATTAAAGGCGTGCACCACCACCGCCTGGTACCTTATCAATGTTCTTTAGTAATGCATTACAATTCTTACTGTGCAAGCCTTCCATATTTTTGCTCTGTTTATTACTGGGAATTTTACTCTTCTGTGTGCTATTATAAACTGAACTGCTTTCTGAACTTCCTTTTGAAATTCCTCACTATATAGAAATACAAATGTTATTTGTGTGGTAGGATTCTGCAATGTTGCTGGATTCATTAAGGTTGTCTGGATATTTTTAGAAATTATTAGTATTATCTATCAAATATTACATGACAATTTCTTGCTGCCTTAAGGCTCTGTTTTTGTTCGTGGTTTTTACCATCTGAGTTTGTCCTATTAAAGACTGTTGAACTTCTTCAGCTTATAGATTCCCATCTGTCAATAACCCTGAGAGCATTGGAGCCTTTCTTAAGCATATGATACCCATTTCTGTCCCTGGTCTCCTCGGGGACCCCATAATTCATATGAGCCACTAGAGGGTGTCCCAGTGGGTCTCTGAGATTCTGTTCAAAATTTCATCCATTTGTCCCTTTTCTTCTCATACTGCATTATTTGAATAGTTCTCTCTCTTATGTACCTGAGTCCGTCTTGTACCTCCTTAAACCTATTGGTAGTTTCCTTTAGCAAGCTCCCCATTATTGTACCTTTCAGTTCTTACATTATGTTAGATTCCTTTGTATAACATCTTATTTTTGACAGTCTCAGGAATGAGTGCACCCACAGGTGCCCTCTAGATAGCAAATGTCCTGATGGGTATGTGTGTGCGCACACGTGCCATCTACTTTGTCCTTTCTGGATTCAGGGACTTAAGCTGGAACACAGACCTCAAAAGACTATAGTTGTACCCAGGAAGATATGAGGCAGGCAATCCTAAAATACTTTGAAGCCTTTTCTTGGTCCTTTATTCCCTTAGTTGCTCAAATATTTCAATATCTGGAGAGTCCCGGTAGTTTTTCTTTTTTAAATGTTTCTTTGGGGTGTTAAGAGCTGGCTGCTATGTCATTTTACTTACCTAAAATTTTAAAATTTAAACCTAATTGCCAAGGATACTAAAGATTTAGCAAATTGAAAAGCTTATAGGATCTAGCTGCTTTTATGTTACATACCATTGGAGTGCGATGTTTCACTTTGGTCTGAATAACTCCATCTTTTTCAAATTGTATCATATCATTAAGTGGGTCCCATGGTCGGGTACTAAATAACAAAAAGAAATTAAATAGTTATAGAACTTAGTTTCTTATCAGATTCAATTAAGTAATTACAAATGCTGTCCTAATTTTAAGATTTTCTGTATCAAATCTTCTGATTTTTAGCTTATTTGGAAGACTGCTATCCTAAAGCATAAAATAATACTAGAAGATCAAGCTTAAAATCTCACACCATGAAGCTAGGTGTAATGATATACCCTTTAATCTCAGCACTGGGAAGACGTAGGTGTATCTCTGAGAACAAGTCCAGTCTGCTCTATATATCAAGTTCCAGACAGCCAGAGCTATCTTAAAAAAAAAAAAAAAACCAAAATGAATAAATAAACAAAATAAAAAACGAAATTTCACTTTATGGGCTGAAGAGGTAACTTAGTGGTTAAGAGCAGTTTCTGCTCTTGCAGAGAACCTGAGTTTGGTTCCCGCATCCACATAGTGGCTCACAACCATCTACAAGTCCAGTTCTGGGACCTACCACCTCTTCTGACAGCCATGGTCTCCTGTATGCACATAGCACATGTCAACTCACAAGGCTCATACAGTACACATGAAAATTTACACCTATAAAAATATAATTTCACACTAATTCATAGGTTGATAATAAATATACTAGAAATATAAAGGCAATAAGTTATAGTTTTTTAAATAAATGTTTAACTTACTCTGAAAACTTATAGTGCCATTCTCCTGTGAGTGGGTCAAGTTCAAATAACTTACAAACCCACTCTTCACTTTTTGTTTTTCGATCTCTGGCGGCTTGTCTTTGAGCTTCTTCCAAAACATACTTTTCTTGAGTAGCTTCTGTCTGGTCTTTGGCATTTATAGCTTTTGTCACTCGCTGCCAAAGTCTAATATCCAAGTAAAAATAATATTTTAAAAAAGCAACCAGAAAATGAAATATATATAGATTTTTATTTTTTTGTTGAGAGCAAATACTGCTGTGTGGATTTTGACAAATTTATGCTCATATGCTTAGAAATGAAATCCAATGCCTTAAATAGGAAACACTAAGTAAGCTATTTTTGCAAGAGAAATTAATTACATGCATTCCTTAACACATAGTGAAAACTGTTCTCTGCGGCTGACAGGAATATAGAGAAGGAAGTCCCCAAAGTCCTCCACATTTTTAAGTAGCTCCTTAGATGATTCTGACACATATACTTTAGGAGTCCTAGACCTCAGGATGATCCACCAGAGATCCTGGATGCAAGAATTATCAGAGAACTTTTAAATTCAGTCTCTAGGAACAGGGCAAAGAATAGACTTTTAAAATGCTTTCTAGATTAACACACTAATACTGTTGAGAACCACTAACTTGGCAAAAAACAGCATGAGAAAATGATTTCCCTTATCAAAATTTAGCTTCTTTCACCAGCTAAATGAGTATAATACCTTTGTCTCATCTGTGTGAAAGGGTCCATATCAAAACTGAAAGATTTGAAATTTGTTACACATTCTACTTAGCTGGTTAAAAAAAAAAAAAGGTTTTTTTTGTTTGTTTTTTTCTTTTTCTTTTCTTTTTTTTGGGGGGTCTTTCAAGACAGGGTTTCTCTGTGTAGCCTTGGCTGTCCTGGAACTCACTCTGTAGCCCAGGCTGGCCTCGAACTCAGAAATCTGCCTGCCTCTGCCTCCCAAGTGCTAGGATTAAAGGCATGCACCACCACCACCCGGCAAAAGGTTTCTTTTTCAAGTCTAATTATCTCATGTTTAAAATATATTGAGTTGGTCCAGTAGAGGATGCCTATAATCCCAGTATTTCGAAGTAGAAACAAGAAGATAAGTAATGATACTTCATGGTCAATCTCAGCTTTATAGCAAATTTAAGGCCACTTTGCTCTAGATAAAACTCCATATTAAAAAATAAAAATATTGAATTATATACACACATCAAAAATGGATGTATGTGTTGATTGCATGTCCCTTAGGACAGGGAGCATCATGTGATTATTAAATTTAAAATTTAAATTTAAAAACGGATGCATGCACATTTTCCAATGCTAACAACCTAGATTTTGCATAGAAAATAAAGTACATGTAGACTTGAGTCATGGAAGCAGGAGCACAGAGTAAGGACTCACAGGTATCACATGTATACTAAAGCAACATTGACACAGAACTCTTCGTGAGGAGATACAAACAGCAACTTCATCCAAGCCTGAGAGTTCTAGAAAGAATTTCCTGACTTAATAACATAATCTATGGTAGTGCCAACTAATTTAAAAACTTTGGAAGCCAGGACATCAAGTGGCATTACGTGCTTCAGAGGACAGAACACATGTATACTTTGTACTCTTTCACTTCAACCTTTCTGGCCTAAACCAGATTAGAAAGCAGATGCCAGGCAGAAGCTGAGAACCACTGCTAGGTCCTATAAATTTATTCAAACATAAAGCACTGGAGTAGAAGAGAGAAAAAGGAGGACATTTTAGCTCTGAACTACAGAGAATCAAGATGATCTGTGAAGTTTCGTGTGTCACATACACTAACCCAGAATGCTTCCAATCCCACAAATGACAGACTCTTGCAGAGTTAACAATACAGCACACAGAATATAGTGTGACTACACTATTATGCAACTAAAAATACTCTTAATTTTCATGAAGTTAGCTAAAAATGGTGTACTTACTTCTCTGATTCAAAATCATCCTGTTCTTCAAACTTTACCGTGTGCCTTATTAATCTCCACTGCTTAATGTCAGGGGTTGGATTCCAAAAAATCTCTGAGTTATCAGTCTTTTTGTCATTAATGAAAACTTCA
This sequence comes from Montemys delectorum, assembly GCA_019843815.1. NCBI lineage: Eukaryota > Metazoa > Chordata > Mammalia > Rodentia > Muridae > Montemys > Montemys delectorum. The sequence goes on from JADRCD010236037.1 coordinate 28,150, forward strand.
CTATCCTATATTTAAAAGAATTAAACATTAATAAAGTTATTTTTATTTAGAAGAGGATCACACAGTATAGTAATACACTAAAATTTTTCTTCCTGCTGATGAAGTCTACTAAAAAAAATCCTTAAATGGGCTGGCGAGATGGCTCAGCAGGTAAGAGCGCTGACTGCTCTTCCGAAGGTCCTGAGTTTGGATCCCAGCAACCACATGGTGGCTCACCACCACCCATAATGAGATCGGACGCCCTCTTCTGGTGCGTCTGAAGACAGCTACAGTGAATTACGCCAGAGCGAGCGGGGCCAGAGCGAATAGAGGTCCTGAGTTCAATTCCCAGCAGCCACATGATGGCTCACGGCCATCTGTACAGCTACAGTGTACAGATACAAATAAAATAAATAATTCTTAAAAAAAAAAATCCTTAAACAAATGTAACTAGTACATTTCTCAAAATTCCAAATTCTTTCCATTTGTATAAAAAATAGGCTGGCTGCACAAAAAAGTTCATGAGATTTTATAAGGTTTACTTAACAGATTTCAAATATCACAGTCAAAGCTTCAAGATCTACATCTGAACTGTTAAAGAGCACAGTATTTGCAGTCCATGAGATACTGTGTACAATGTAGGAAATCAAATTATTGAAAAACATCTGACAGTGTTTTTTAGCATTAAAAATTGAACATAGTCTTACACACTTTTTAGAACAACTATTTGTCAAGGAACCACTATTTGTTTTTAGGAACAGCTATTTGTCAAGATGTGGTGGCATATGCCTTTAATCCCAGTCCCCAGGAAGCAGAGGCAGGTAGATCTCTTGAGTTTCATACCAGCCAAGGCTGCAGAGTGAGACCCCGTCTCAAAATAATATAAAATGACACAGATGGCTTTACCAATATTCCAAATAATAGTCAGATAGGAAGTCAACTAAAACATTTTTCAGGGACCAGGGAGATAGCTCTATGGGTAAAGGCATTTGCCACCAAGCCTGATGACCTATTCCTGAGACCCATATGGTGAAATGCACACAGGCAGAATTTAAAAAGCTATTTTGCAGAAGCTATGTAGCCACTGGCTGAGTCCTTAAATCTAGCTTCATTTTTCACCTTGGTTTTTTTGTTTTTTTGTTTTCCTATTATAATACAGAATAGCATTAATACATCCAAAAACATACCACAATCCATTTCAGTCACTTAAGCTCCTTGTAATAAATTATATAAATATGAATCTAGGTTGGCAGAGAAGTAAATCAAAGCTATTATTGTTATATATTACTGTACCTTCCTATCCCCTACAACAGAACTCTCTCTTAACTGGGAAGTGCTGTCCAGCCAGAGTCCCAGAGCCACTGCTTACTTTATGCTAATTATTCTGACGCTCAGTGCTTTACTTTCCTCCCTTTTCAAATGGAGACATATATGTGTCAGAAAGGTGACTCAGCTGGTAAAGGAGCTTGCTCCCAATTCTCATGACCTGATCTGATCTCTGGAACCCTCATTGTAGAATCAGAGTATTGACTTACGTCCTTTGACTTCCACATGTGTGTCATGGCATATGTACAGATACACACACACACACACACACACACTAAGTAAATGAAATGAAGAATATGAATGGGTATCTATGTACCCACTTCATGAAGTCGAACTAAGTATTATTAAGTAGTGAAAAGTAAGAGTTACATTCTTAATAATGCACACAGTAAGCGCCATATAACTGATAGCTACTTCTACTCATTTAAAAGTTTTAGGAACAAAACATTATATAAAACAAAGTGTTACTGGCAACAGAACAATACCAAAATATCTGCTTTTAAGATAAAGTTTATTTAACTAGTTACTTTTACAATATGATTGTCCATTTTCTCTATCAGAATTATTTTTATAATGCTAACATATAAAAATACTTACCCAATGGCCTTCCAATGTAGCTAGAACTTCTTTTCCCAACTTAAGTTTCCCTGATATTTGGTTAACATAATCACTACTCCCTAAAAATGGCTTTAAAAAAAGAAAGTATTGAGCATTTTAGTTTATATTTACATATACTATAGATAACCACATTTCAGAAAAATAATAGTTACCATACTCTTGAAAGTAAAAACAGTGAAATCCTGACTAAAATTTAAGTTAGAGACTTTTAAGAAAGATAATTTTAATTATGACCATGTAAAATACTGCTAAAAACAGACTATGAAATCTAAATAATTTAGAAATATCATGTGGGTATAAAGACCCATAGCCTCTGGTCTGGAGTGCTGCTCTTGCCAAACCTTCTGTCGATATAGCAACATGTTATTAAGAGAAACACCTCAGGAAACTGGGGGAATTAAAACATTAAAAAAAAAAATCTTTCCAAAAACTAAAATTAGAAGAAAAATACAATATTGCCTAATGTGTTTCCTCAGAGAGAAAGTTTAGATGCTTTGATACTTCATGACATTGGAATTGTCTGAGCATTCATGATGTTCCGGCTAGGGTCACCACATATGTAAAAACAGGCAAAGCAAGGAGGCTGCATCACATAATACGTAGGAGTTCCTTTTCATTACAAAAGAGATTCCAGTCACTCAAATATCAACATGGAAGCAGTTACCTATCATTATAGCTCCTATTTTTATTTGAACACAGTGTATTAAATTGTAACTGACATTGTGAAAAGGATTCAAAATTCTCTTTTGTTGACAGAACTTTCCAAAGGTGGCTTCACCAGTGCCTACTCATTTCCTCCCCCACCCTACACTCTTCTTCTGAGAAGTGCAGTAAATATCCCTCTTTCCCTGAGCTTGGATAGGTGTGTAGCAATATTAGTTATTATTTCTGTATATAAAAATTACTTTGAACTTACATGCTTATGGATAACCATATGCTTGTCATATTTATATGCCAAAAATTTGTATGGGGCATATTACAGATGGCTTGTCTGTTAGAAAATGTTGGGCACCAGGAAATCTTGAAAAATATGAGTGATTAGAGACCACAACCTTCTAAAGACTTGTCCCATTATGAGTCTGCTGCCTGAAAGGCCACACTGAGCACCCATTTAGGTGGCCTTTCCATGTGACTAAGTTTCTTGATATTATGGCTGCTTTAAGGTAGCTGGAGTCTTCCTTAGCAGCATAAGTTTCCAAATACAAGTGTCATAGGTAGCAAGGTGAGAACTCAGTTGCCTTCCATCACTAGACTTAGAAGTCAAATTTACATCTGTACTGTCTTCTATTGGGTTTGATAGCTGGGACCTTGGCAGTTAGTCTCAGGAGGAGGTACTGACCAAATAAGGGAACAGACCTTGGTGGCTAGCTTTAGGAATGCAATGTAATGGTTTTAGCAAGGCAGAGGGAATGGAGAGAGGGACAATGCCTGCCTGGCCACATGCTCCAGTAGGCTAGTGTCCCTTCAACCCTCTTTCACCAACCTTTAGTTTAAATTCAAGTATTGCACTGTATCCAGTCTTCTGACAGGTAATATTGACAGTTCCACCAAGTTCCAGTGTCATTGTGCCATAAAGAATTCCTAAAGAAAACAAAAAAAGACAAAAGTCGAGGACAGACACACTGATATAAAACAGGCAGCGTTCT
>JADRCD010236038.1:18887-31962 GCA_019843815.1 Montemys delectorum
AGTATTGTTTATTTCATGTCTTTACACTATACTATGGTTTTCAGAACAGCTTATATATTTCAAAAGTATTTATATACCCAAAAGAAACATAGACAATTAATTTGGGAGGTGGCTTGGCTTGTAAGAGAACAACAAAGAGTGAGACTGAATGCTTTGCTTGAGGTTTGTAACTCTTGTATCAAGTTTGAAGAAAAGAACTTTATAAGTTACTCTTTCTCTGAGATGAATGCTTTTCCAAATTATCACAGCTAATGAACCAAATTCTTACCCTCACCTAATGTCTGTACCACCCTTCAAGCAGAACCATTGGTCATTGAAACAGTTGGTGAATGACTTTATGGATAGATCATCTTAATACGCTTACCATTTGTTAAATGAATGTAACTTGTTCTCTGTGGGCTGAGAATAAAGTCACTCACTCAAGTCAAATAGCTTTGACCATAGCAGGAAGTCTGTATGCAAAAATCGTGCCTATAATTCATTCCTTGGCGCAGCAGAACTGTCAACTCTCAGCTTAGCTATGATGGAGGTAAAATCCTTTGGTGATGTGAGGGTCATTGAAGTACAGCCTTATTACAATGAAATTCAATATCTAAAAATTGTTCTTATTTTGGGCTTGTACCACAGTAAGAGCCAAGATTTTAAACTCTACTAAATACAAAACAAACAAACAAACAAAAAGACTTTATATATTTATGTTCATTTAAGAAAATACTAGTAGTGATGTATTATTTTAAAATATACAGTTAATATGTTTGGAGTTATTTAAAATTTATATTGAGAAAAACATATGTATTTTCAGTATTGCTGTAGACAAGCATCCATATAAGACTGTTAAATTGATTGTTGTTTTATATCAAACAACTTTTATATACTCATTTTTATTGTTATAATATTTTATAAATTTTAAGGAATATGACAAAAAAGATATTGTAAGTATTGAAGGGGGGTCTCTGGGAGGAGTTGGGGTACAAAAGGGAAACAAGAATGTGATTTAATTCTATTTACTTAAAATATGTTTTTAAGCCGGGCAGTGGTGGCACATGCCTTTAATCCCAGCACTTGGGAGGCAGAGGCAGGTGGATTTCTGAGTTCAAGGCCAGCCTGGTCTACAGAGTGAGTTCCAGGACAGCCAGGGGTACACAGAGAAACCCTGTCTCGAAAAACCAAAAAAAAAAAAAAAAAAAAAAAAAAGTTTTTAAACGTTAACAAATTCAGATAGATTGAAATTATGCTAAAATCAACTGGCCCTGTGATTTGGGGGTTTGGAAAAATTTTAATGGCAGCTTTTGTTTCTTTGGAGGTTGTAGGTTTATTTAAATTATTTATGAGGTCTTTATTTAACTTTGGTAAGTTTTATTTGTCATAAAATTGTTCATTTCTTTTAGGATTTCCAGTTTTGTGGAGTATAAGTCTTTGAAATAAGATCTAATATTTCTTGGGAATTTTACAGTGTCTGCTGTTATGTTTCACTTTTCATTTTTGACTTTATTAATTTGTATATTTCTCTCTGACTTTTAATAAGTTTGAATATCTCTCTGTGTCTCTGTCTCTCTGTGTCTCTGTCTCTGTCTCTGTCTCTGTCTCTGTCTCTCTCTCTCTGTCTCTGCCTCTTAGTAAGTTTGAATAAGGGTTTGTCAATCTTGTTTATTTTCTCAAAGAACCAAGTCTTTCTTTCATTCTCATTGCTTCTAGTTTATTGATTTCAGCCCTCAGTTTGATTATTTTCCTCAGTCTTCTTCTCTAGGATGCGTTTGTTTCCTTTTGTTCTAGGGATTTCATGAGTGATATTAAAGTACTTATATAGATCTCACATAGTTCCTTATGAAAGCACTTAGGGCTATGAATTTTTCTCTTAGCACTGCTTTTACTGTGAGTTTTGTGCATTCAATTTCATTGAACTCTAGAAAGTCATTTCTTTTTCCTATTTCTTTTCTGACATAATTGTCATCCAGTAAATGTTGTTCAGTTCTCATGATTTTGTAGGCTTTACATTGATTTTGTTATTGCTGAAATATAGCTTTAAGAGATGGTGGTCTGATAGAATACAAGGTTTATTTCAATTATCTTGTATCTATTAAAACTTGCTTTATGTTTGAGTATGTGCTTGACTTCAAAGAAAGTTCCATGAGATGCTGAGAATAAATTACATTTGAGTATTAAAAAAAGAATATATATATGTATATATATATATATATATATATATATATATATATATATACCCTACAGAGTATCTTTCTCAATCTTAAATGTGTTTGTTAAGCAAGTCATACTTACTCTGCGCATAGTTCAAGTTTGAAAAACTTAACTTCAGTCCAACTTCCTCTGTATTACTACAGTCTAAAAGTGTCACCTGACCTAGAGGTAACTGACACTCCTTGAGAATACTTTTAAAATTACATGTACATGTGTTAGCAGATCTATATAAATACTTTCCTATCTCCTCTGCAAAATCTTACATATTTCCATTAACGATATTTACTGGGTTGTGTCCAGCGTTAGACCATAAAGGACATGCTTATATATTTAACAGCTGTTTGCCATTCTGTTGTGTAAAGTGCCCTGCTGTTCGGAGTGAGTGTACCACTCTACTATTGAGTGTTCTTGGCATGGGCAAGGCCATATCAAGGATGCTGAATTCTCGGGCTTATGGGAATGGTAGGAACAAGTGGGAATGTTGACATCTGCTAAGAACAGCTTGTACAAAATTTTAGACCTCATTTTGTGTGACTACAAGACCACACCCTTCTAAGACCCCTTACCGAGATTAGCTAACCCACCTCCTAGTGTATGTTATAGATACTCTGAGTACCCCAGCTGCTGGTGTGTCTCTATTCAAGTACATAGCCCACCCAATGCTAGCTTCTCATTGCTCGTGTCTGTCTTAATCACCCCTTACTTCCACTCAGGTTTCTAGAACCCAGTTAGGCAGCCACAGCAGTCCCACAGTGTACAAACCATCCACAGGCATCCACACAGGGTTATGCTTGTGAGTTCATGTAAACAAGGATATCAGTGCCAGGGATCTGAAGTAGAGTTGTTGCTGCAAAGGGTGTATGTCATCAATAACCTTGCTAGATATTGACACAGGGCTGTGTAGACAAGTCACTACTTTATATTCCAGTCTCAAGGGGGGCTTAGTTCCCACACATTCTCACCCAATGGTAACTGGTTTTCTGGGGAGGTGAAAGGAGACTGAATTTATAGTAGTACTTGCTGACTTCCAGGGTATAAGTGTTTTGGTTTTTTTTTTTTTTTTTTTTTTTTTTTTTTTTAACCATGACTAGCTCTCAGGCTAGCAGACTGAAGTTGCTACATGTAGCATTGGGAAAGACTGCCATAGCCAGTGTTGTCATCCACACACTGAGTCAGCAAACATTGTTATCTTCAAAAGCCTGAGAGGTAGAAACAAATACTGTGCATGAGACTAAGCATCCTTTCACACACACAAGAATATCTCCTTTTCTAGAAGTTGTTCTTATTTTTTTAATATTTCCCCTTTTGTTGGAGGTTTGCTTATTTATTTTACAGTAATATTATACTCAGATCACTACGTGCTTATATGACTAATGTAGTGAATATATTCTTTGGTTTTATTTGCATTTGGACTTTACTTACAATGAGTTTTGCCTCCAAATGATGATGCTTACTCTCTTCTTCATGCCCTTCTGGCTGTGTGTGATGTGGTTAGGTCTTCTCCACGTAAGGTGATCTCTGCTCGCAGGATTTCTTATATGCCCATATCATTTTACTTCTTACCCAGAAAAATCTGGTAACTTCTTTCCTCTGTGTTAGATATGGGGCAAAGTCAACTGTCAAATAGATCAAGGGGGATGTGTAGTCAGTGGTCTCCAGTCTGCTAGATGCTCGTGGAGCCTCTGTCCCCTGGTTCCGTAAAGAGAATTCTATAGATTCCTGTCGATTTGACTGCCACCAGAGTTTACTTTTGTTTTTTGAGAAAATTTAATTGAGTACATGCCCAGATGAACCATTACCTTTGGTAGTCAATGACATATTTCTTATTTTCAACCGCGGGTGTCTTACATAAACACAGCCACTCCAGTGGTCAGTGTTCACATGGTATGCCTTTTATTGGTGTTAGTATATGTATGGTATGCATTTTTCTTTTACTTTTAACCCTTGTCTTTCTTTACATTGAAAGTGCATTTCTTTTACTTGTTACAATCTCTTATTTTGTTTTATAATCATTTAAGTGTGGAAAACAAACACTGTATGGTTGGGTTTATATTTATAGTGCTTCTATTTGTCATATTTCTTTTTTATTTCTCCATCATCTTTCCTGCCTTTTGGAGTAATTTGATTATTTTTATTATTCCATTTATTTCTATTAATGATTTTTGGTAAGATCTCTTAAGATTTGTCTCTAATACTGCCTTAAGGTTTAACATATATTACTGTAATTCATCACAATCTACTCTGGTTGAGCATCAAAGAAATTTATACATGATTGAAGAACCAAACAGGGCTGAGTTGACTCAGCGTTTAAGATCCTCTTTTGCTTTTTCACAAGTCCCAAGTTCTGTTCCCAGCATCCATACAGGGCAATTTAGAAATGCTTGTAACTCCAGATCAAAGAGATCTGGCGCCCTCTTCTGGCACCCATGTGCACCTGCACTCATGTGCACTTTGCACTTACCCCTCCATTTATATACACATTTTAAAATCTAAAAGCAATAAAGCATACAGCAATTTTCTCCCACTTCTCTTATTCATGCTAGTAGTCTTAAATATTTTGTTATTATCTATATTGTAATCACATGAAAAACTGTTACTCGTTTTGTTTTAAAAATCAATTTTATTTTAAAGGCAGAAAATTTTCAAAAGCATTTGTTTTATTTTGGTCAGACAGTTACCATTTCCAGATCACTTCATTGTGGCACCTGTGTGTGTTTGGAAGTGGCTCCAAAGTTTATCAGAAGTCATTTCACTTTGGGTGAAGAACTTCAGTCCTGATTGCTGGTGCAGAGACAGCTACACTGAAGTTTATTACCTTGGTTGTCCTAAAACTGCTCTGTCATCACAGTTGAACGACATTTGTGTTATGCTCAGAGCTTTCTGGTGACAACTCTCCCACTCTGCCTTCTGTACACACACACTTTAGAGAGGTCATTCAACTGTGTCCTCAGGAAATCTATCCCGGTGGTCACCTTTACTTCTCTGTATACAATGTGCATTTTTATTCTGGGTGCATTTTTTCTTCACATATTCATTCTAGAATGTTCTTTCTCACTTTACATAGCTACAAACTCTGAGTAGAATCATCTTCCCTTCCTTTGAAGCCTTTAAAAAAACAAAAAACCAAACCAAACCAAACCAAAACAAAACAAACTTCTTATAAGAAATACCTTCTGGCAAAAACTAGCTCCAACTTCTATTTGTCTGAGGTAGTCTTTATTTTCCCTTCCCTTTTGCTTGTTGTCTGAGTGTTCATCCTTCACTCTCTGAAATTATATGTTGAAATCCTAGCCTAATCTGGTGGTATTCAGAAGTGGTGACCTCATCAGGTAATTAGGTACTGACGGTAGGAACCTCATGAATTTGATTCCTACTTTTATAGGAAGTGTCCAGAGAGCTAAATAGCCCCATTCCCACCATGCAAGCCTACAACAGGGAAGAAAGCTCTCCCTACATATCAACACCGCAGAACACCAGTCCTGCTTTGTTTATATCAAGGACTATTTAAAATAGATTTCTCTTGTTAACGAACTAGTCTCTGGCAATTTGTTGCACTGGCCAAACTGACTAGGATAGCTTAGAAGAGTAGTATTTCAAGAGAGCAAAAGTCGCACAATTATTGTGAAGCGTATGTTTTCTTTTCTCTTAAAATCTTTAATACTTCAGAGACTCTCCTTGCTTGCATAGTTTCTGGGAAGTTGGGTGCAATTTTTACTTTTGCTTCTTTGTAGGTGAGATATTTTTTATTCTCTGGTTTCTTTCTAGAGATTTGTCTTTTATTGTCTGAAGTTTGAATATGGCTTCCCTAAGCATCATTTTATTTATTTCCTCCTCTTTCTCAAATTTATTTGCGTTTATTCTGCTTGTCACCCTCTGAACTCCTGTAGTTTGCTATCTCATGTGAGCACGAGGACATTCTCAGTCTCAGCTCTCTCAATGATTTCCTAACTATTTCTTTGTGCACTCTTCTCTTACTCCTGTGATGCACATGTTTCCGCTCTTGGCAGGGCACCACAGTTCTTGGATCTTCTGACCCAAGCTTTTAGGATTCTTATGTTATAGAAATTTCTAGTACTGTTTCCTAAACACCAGACATCCCTTGCTCAGCGTCTCCGGTATGCTAAGGAGCCCACCAAAGCACTCTTCATTTCTGCTGCAGCACTTTTTATCGTTAGTGATGTGTTAGAATGGCAGCTCACGTCAGGACGTACCACATGCTAGGCCTAAACAGTCTCATGTGTAAGAGGTTTAATTGAGAGGGAGAGAGGGGGCAGTAGTGGACAGGGAAGAGGGAGAGAGAGAGCACGAGAAGAATGTTCCGTGTGTGTGTGTGTGTGTGTGTGTGTGTGTGTGTGTGTGTGTGTGTGTGTGTTCTGCAGGTAAAGGTGGGAGGTGAGCCCAATGGATTCTGGGAATATGGCAGCTGTTGCCCTGGCAATAGGTCTGTGAGGCCTGCCCATGTGACGTCATGGACTTTGGAGGCTCTGATGCTAACAGTTAGCATTCATTCTTTATTTTTTCTTAGAGTTTCCATTTCCCCACTTTACACTGTCCATATGGTCTTCCACGTGGCCGATTCTTTGCGTCAGAACTCACACTTGTTATAAATCCTCAGTCTGATAACTCAGCATCCTTGGGTATCTAACTTTTGGCTCTCACTCTGTCTCTTCAAACTGCCCTTTTGGTTTTACTTCTAGTTTGCTTTGTGTGCTGTTATTGCAAGCCAGGTATGCTGCGCCAAGCCAAAGACACTCGGGTAAGCCTGACTGGGTCACACTGACAAGCTGCGTGGAGAGAGGAAGAACCCTGCGTGTCATGGCTCTCCAGTGCTTTAGGGTTTGCATCTCACACAGCTTTTCAGGTGTTTTTTGTTTTTGTTTTTTTCTGGGTTTTTTGTTTGTTTGTTTGTTTGTTTGTTTTTTGGTCAGGTTAGAGTGTAGCTGATAGAAGCTGGAGTTGGTATTTCCCCTGCCCTAGGTGACTTAGTCTCTGATAAAACCCTAGTGGGTTGGGCTCTGTCCAAACTGTTTTTCCCAAAGGCATTTTTAGTAAGGACAGAATACTTTGGCTGGCTCATCTTCTTTCCCAGAAGCACGTGGGGGTTTTTTATTTTTTTATTTTTTTGAATATTCACTGTGAAAACCAGGTATGTTTCCCAAAGATAAAACTTAGAAAAGTAAGTCTGTGGCTCACTCTTTGGGAGTGACTGGCTTTAGGACTGATTGATGGTCTCTGAAGTCATCAGTTCTCAGGCTCCGCAACACTGCGATTCCGCCTATTGGTCATGTTCAGTTCTGGTTCTCTCTCCTGGGGCCAAGTCCTATATTGATTTCTGCTGGTTGGTTTCTGCTCTAGGATTTGCAACTCTCTGCATTTACCTGTCTCTACTTTGCTTAGCTCTTGATCTTACATGTGGTAGCTCTAAGAGACACTGGAGTTTTTGTTTTGTTCATTTTATTTTCGGCTTTCCCGTCTTTTTTATTTTAAAAGTTTTTTTTTTTGAGAACTTCATATATGAATACTATATTTATGTAATTCCTTGCTTCATCTCCTCTCTTCAACCACAACCACTTCATCTCAAATTCATTCTTTGTGCGTGTGTGTGTGTGTGTGTGTGTGCATGCACATGGATGTGCATGTGTGTGTATATATGTGTATGTGTATGTATGTGTGTGCTTATATGTGTGTATATGTGTATGTGTGTGCTTATGTGTGTGTGTGTGTATGTGTGTGTATGTGTGTGTGTATATATACCCTGCTGAGTACATTTGGTATTACTCAAGTGGGTATGCATTTAGGACTCAGCCCTGGGGATTAGATAACCTATCAGCAGGCTTATCCTTAAAAATAACTGATTCTTGCTTTCTTAGCAGCCATTGATTGCCTACTGCTCTTCATCTAAGTGTAGGACCTTGTGAGATTTCTTGGATCCGTGTTGGCTTGTGGGTTGGGATTGCCACATTTCAGGTCTTGTTTAGGTGATTGTATGTTGGGACCTCATGAGTACAGCTTCCCTGTCATATATAGAAGGCACTGCCTCATAGTAGATGCCCTGGGCCTCTGGCTCTTCTAATCTTTCCTTTCTGCTCGCTGTTAGAATGGAGTGACAGCTACCAAACCGCCTGCACACTGAACTAGACAATGTAGATGCCATCAGAGATTTTCTTTTCTTATCTTTGGAATTCACTGAGTCTTTCAGATCTGTGGATTTAATGTTTTTTTTTGTTTGTTTGTTCGTTTTTGTCAAATTAGACAAATTTCTGGCTAATGTTTCCCATAATAAACTTTTTGCTCCAACTTGCTGTCCTAGGATCCCAGTTACACATATGCTTGCTGATTTAATGTTGTTCCACAGCTTGTGGGTGCAGGCTCAGCCTTCATGAATGCTTTCTCTTTTGAGCTAGGTTATCTGTGGCCCTGTGACTTCACAATTGCGGCTCCTTTCATTTCCAGTGTGTAATCCCCTCTCAAGCCTGCTCTGCAACTTTCATTTCAGTTATTGGATTTTCATTACTTAAAAGCCGTTCCATCTTTCCTCATTTCCTTCTTCATTATGTTTATGGTTTTATTTATTTCAATAAACACAAAAGATTTAAAAGAGCTGCTTAGCATCCCTTCTGATAATTCCTTCATCTTTTTAATTTCTTGATGATCTTTTAAAACTGAGCTTTAGCAAGAACAAAAAGACATGATCGTCCAAAGAATCAAATTAATTCGAGAAAAACATTAAGTACCTTCCAGGAAATACTTAACTCTACTTAAAGAAATACAACAAACCAACCACTCAATGATGCTAAATTTGCAACATCTGGGCATCAGTAAAATTATTATATATCCAAAAAAGTCAGGGAAACACGACTGTTAATGATAAGAATCAAATATCAAATTCGCCCCAATTCCAAGGCTTTGCCTTTCTCAGATCTTAATAGTTTTGACAATGTCTTTTTACTATGGGTATGGGCAGTAGGTAAATAATATCTTAAGGATATAAGACAGAATGTGACAGAGTCAGCATCCTCTTCTGGCCTCCACCTGTATACTCACAGGTGAACACCTGCAGGTAGGTGCACATACATCAGCTATGCCCCCCCCCAAAACACACATACATATGCATAGCCAGTTAGCCAGACATACACACACACACACACACACACACACACACACACACACACACACCAGAGGGACTCTTGACAAAGGCAGCTACCTTGCTTTTGAACTTTGCCATCTCCAGAGATTTGAGTCAATAAATATATGTTTATTGTAAATTACCCAGCCTCAGAAACTCTGTTGCAGCATTTAGAAATATAACTTATTCTTGGAAACAGCCACTCAGTACCATATCTAAATTATTTTATACCCAACAAAATGTACATCCTATAGCCCTTGCAAAACATCAAGAAAGGAATCTGAGGTGAAGGAAGTTGGAACCTAAACACAGTAAATGGCCCAGCTTTACTAAGGTCTAATAGATGCTATTGGGCAGTATTTCCTTTTGTAAATAGAACTTAGCCTCTAACCATACATTGTAACTGAGCCAAGCTCCATCACCTGATGCCACTTAAACAATTTAGGGAAACCAAAATGTCACTGCCCATTTCTTTCCTTGACTATTGCAATGAGCAGAAGTGTTCAGAGAAGTCATATTAATACAAACACTCCTGACTGTATCTCCAAATATCCCTACTTATCCCAAACTTCTTAGAATCTCCTAGCCCCTGCCCTTCCCTGACTTGAAACCAACTCTGGCAAGGGTATAGGATTTTGGAAGAAAAAAAAAAAAAAGACCTCAGCAGCAATTCTGAAAGCTATTTCCCCCACCCAGCAAATGGCACAGAGCCAACTGCCAATAGCTCACCCAGTCTTGATCTCTTTTCTACTGAAGAGAGAGAAATTGGGAAAACAGTATTTTCTAAGATGAAATAGTGGAATGAAAATAGATTATACATAATCACTTTAAGTGTTGGTATCAGCAGAACTGGAAAATATCCTCTGGCTAAATCCCATGGTGGAAATCCACTAATTTTGAAAGGATTAAGGCAACTGTGTAATTTGGGATGGGCAGATAAAGGAAGAAACCATTCTGATAGTTAAACTACTCCAGGGAAAGAAACTGAATTTTCAAGTCCTAGGCAATAATTGCAAGTAGAACTCAATGTTTTAAAAGCTACACTGTTGGGACTGTTTCTAAAGATAAAATTTACATTGCTATAATCTCTGCTTGCCAGCAATGTTAACATTTTATTCAGACACACGGTTTATTACTGTTTGAAAGCCGTTGCACAGCCATCTCTCCCATTTTACCTTATCAAAAAAGAACCCAGGCCCGATTGGACCCAGTTGATATAATAATCCCCGTAAAATACTTTCCCAAGTTCTATCACAGTGGCAAAACCCTGAGAATGATATTAATGTATTTAGCAGAGGACAGTGGCCTGGGAGGTCAGCTTTCCAGCGATGAGAAGCACCTAACTTTCTCCTTCTATGCTTGTGAGTTTCCACCAGGTCAGCAGTAACTGAAGAGATATGGAGCTGGCAAAAGGTACCGGGGAGAAAAATTGTTAAAAGAGCATCACTGAGCATTTTGCAACTGATAGACCCTCAAAAATGCAGAAAAGACTGTGTTATGGGGCATACTTATGAATTCCAACACTCAAGAAGCTGGGATAAGAGGATTGTGAGTTCAAGTTCAGCCTAAGCTATATAGCAAGACCCTTTCTTCTCCTGGCCCCTGCTCCCAAGAAGGTTGGGATGAGGAGCTGGGACAAAAATTCACTTCATTTTATTCTAGTATCTTTAGTGCCTGGACTACCACAGGACACAGAACAGAGTCCAGCATGTAATCCATGCAACCATCACCAATAGTCACAGCCTGAGGTGACCCTCTAGGAAGGTTATGCTTCACCTTGCACTGCAGAGGCAAAGGTAGGAAAGCATGGACCAAAGGAGGCTCAGTCCCCTTCTTTCCATAGACACTATCTATCCTAAAAGACTACACTTTACCTTTATAACCAAAACATGAGGCTTTATTGCTGCATTGGATCAGGCATGTTTGTGAGAGGTCACTCACATCCTCTCCCTCTACTTTCCCCCCTCTCTCTCCTTCCCTTTCTCCCTCTCTGCTCCATCTTTATCCTTCTCTCTGCTTTCCTCTTCCCTGGTTTGGCTGTCCAGAGTAAATATAGATGTGAGAGTAAGCCATACTTATTCATTTCTTTTTTTGTTGTTGTTGTTTGTTTGTTTGTAGAACATGATTTTAATATTTTCAACTGTTAATATTCAACAGACAGAATAAATATCTTAAGATATATTTTGTTGTTATGTCTCCCTTTTCATTTCTGATTTTATTAATTTGGATACTGTCTCTGTGCCCTCTGGTTAGTCTGGCTAAGGGTTTATCTATTTTGTTGATTTTCTCAACGAACCAGCTCCTGGTTTTGTGATTATTTTTTTGTATAGTTCTTTTTGTCTCTATTTGGTTGATTTTAGCTCTGAGTTTGATTACTTCCTGCCATCTACTCCTCTTGGGTGTATTTGCTTCTTTTTGTTCTAGAGCTTCCAGGTGTGCTGTCAAGCTGCTAGTGTAAGCTCTCTTCAGTTTCTTTTCGGAGGCACTTAGAGCTATGAGTTTTCCTCTTAGGACTGTTCTCATGGTGTCCCATAAGTTTTGGTATGATGTGTCTTCATTTTCATTAAATTCTAAAAAGCCCTTAATTTCTCTCTTTATTTCTTCCTTAACCAAGTTATCATTGAGTAGAGTGTTGTTCAGCTTCCATGTGTATGTGTACTTTCTGTTGTTTTTGTTGGTATTTAAAGCCAGCCTTAGTCCGTGGTGATCTGATAGGGTGCATGGGATTATTTCAATCTTCTTGTGTCTGTTGAGGCCTGTTTTGTGACAGCTTATATGGTCAGTTTTGGAGAATGTACCATGAGGTGCTGAGAAGAAGGTATATTCTTTTGCCTTAGGATGCAATGTTCTATAAATATGTTAGATCCATGTTGTTCATAACTTCTGTTAGTTTCACTGTGTCTCTGTTTAGTTTCTGTTTGCATGATCCGTCCATTGCTGAAAGTAGGGTGTTGAAGTCTCCCACTATTATTGTGTGGGGTGCGATGTGTGCTTTGAGCTTTAGTAAAGTTTCTTTTATGAATGTGAATGCCCTTGCATTTGGAGCATAGATGTTCAGAATTGAGAGTTCATTTTGGTAGATTTTTCCTTTGATCAATGCTGTGTCCTTCTTTTATCTTTTTTGATAACTTTTCTTTGGAAGTTGATTTTATTCCATATTAAAATGGCTACTTCAGCTTGTTACTTGGAACATTTTGCTTACAAAATTGTTTTCCAACTTTTTACTCTGAGATAGTATCTACCTTTGTCACTGATCTGTGTTCCCTGAATGCAGCAAAATGCTGGGTCCTGTTTACATATCCAGTCTGTTAGTCTATGTCTTTTTGGGGGAGTTGAGTCCATTGACGGTAAGAGATATTAAGGAAAAATGATTGTTGCTTCCTCTTATTTTTGTTGTTAGAGGTGGAATTATGTTTGTGTAGCTATCTTCTTTTGGGTTTGTTGAAAGAAGATTACTTTCTTGTTTCTTCTAGGGTTGTAGTTTCTCTCCTTGTGTTGATGTTTTCCATCTATTATCCATTATGGGACTGGATTTATGGAAAGATATTGTGTAAATTTGGTTTTGTCATGGAATATCTTGTTTTCTCTGTCTATGATAATTGAGAGTTTTGCTGGATATAGTAGCCTGGGCTGGCATTTGTGTTCTCTTAGGGTCTGTGTGACATCTGCCCAGGATCTTCTAGTTTTCATAGTCTCTAGTGAGAAGTATGGTGTAATTCTGATAGGCCTGCCTTTATATGTTACTTGACCTTT
>JADRCD010236039.1:9924-34851 GCA_019843815.1 Montemys delectorum
GAGAGAGAGAGAGAGAGAGAGAGAGAGAGAGAGAGGACAGAGAGAGACAGAGACAGAGACAGAGACAGACAGAGACAGACAGAGAGACAGAGTCAGAGAGACAGAGAGACACACAGAGAGAGAATGGTGTCATTACATTAAAGTACATATGGGCTGCCAAGGCAGACAGGGTTGCTTCTACTGTTCAAGATCCAGAAAAGAGGATTCAAACATGAGATTTTGAGAGGTCAGCAAAGGAACCCAGACTACAACAACCTCCAAGACCTCTAGAAGTGGCTTCATGTGAGTAAGTCCAAAGAGCTCAAGAACAGTAAGCAAGGATCTGGTCTAAAGAAGAGACTCATTCCCTTGACCCGGATCTCAAGCAAGCATCCTGTCTGCTGTGAAAAGCAGCCATCTGGTGCAAAGCAGGCATTCCTGACATGACTTTCAGGTGAGTCATTTGCAAAGTTTTGATTTTTTTTTCCTGAAGTACATTGCCCATTTTCTTTCCTTTTTTTTCCTCCAGCTAGAAAAGCTTCCTGATGTAGTGCTTCCTGTGAAAACACAGTTAATATTCAGCCCTTGAGTCCACCCAAATTCCTACAGAAGGCAACAAGCACGATCTCTCTCCTGCTGCGAATCATGAAAAGTGTGGAATGCCTTTCTAACTCAGGAAGAATCTCTATGACTTTGTCCACTGTGTTACAGTCACAGGGCTGTGCCAGGAGATTCCATACAAACTCATGACATCAATCTGTTGTGGACTGGGCAAATAACATTATATACCCCAGAGATGATTGTCTCCAATCAACAGTGGCCTTCCCATAATATATGTTATTAACATTTATAAAAATATACATAAAAGGTGAATGGAAAGGTTCTCATAGAAGAAATTTTAAATCTATGGGTACTGGCATAGGATCAAGACTCTATGGGATGGATAAGTCTAGACAAGAGTGATTTAGACCAAAATGAATTGGCACATTTTAGATTACTGTTTGCCAATGTGTAACCCAAGCACTCAGTGTTAGTAAGTTAATATTTCCTAGTAGTTTAGTTAGCAGGCACCATCTCATGAACAGAGTGTGCCTCTGCTATGTGACACAAATGTCTATACCCTCATGCTGTTTCATGTCTTCGATTTCATTTATTGGATTTATTCATATCTTATCAATTTCAAAAGGTATTTGTGGTTGACACCACAAGTGACTTTTTAGGCATCAACAGACAAATTAAGCAGCCAATAGCCTCACTAGCCTCCAAGATGATTGACAGCTATGGAAAGTCAACATGCATGAAGGAGCAAATATGCCATGCAGTTGTTAAATAGCTTCATAGTACTTGAAACATATTTCTCTGTACATGTATGTGGATAATCAATGGTTGTAAGTATGTGTAAACTCCTAGATAAACAGCAAAGAAATATAAGAGAAAAAGAAGAAAATGAAAGGAATTCTGTAGTATGTTAGGAAAATAAAAATCAATACTTCAAGTTCAATTCATGTTAAACACAGTTGCATAGAGAGCTATAATAAGTTTGAATACACTTTATTTCCCTAACTAATTTTTTTCTGAGGATGGGAGAATGAGTTGCTCTTAACTTAAAATTGTGTAGTAAAGAGTTACTAGTGAATGGGATAAATATGGGTGACAGAACCACTTCCTGCCATAGTTTCTAGGTTGCAACAGTTACAGCAAGTCTTTGTAGCAGGAGACAGTTCAGACTATGTTCATATAGCTACATACTGAGGACATAAGAAGACAAAGGTGGCTAGGCCACTATTAGTTTTAATCTATGCGTCAAGATTTTGAAAAGAAATCCATTTTCAGGATGGATGAGCACTATCCAAATTCTCTAGAATACAGTATGCAGAATGGGCAGACATTTTTAATATCTAGACACAAAAGACACCTAGAATAATAGTGTTGTCACCAAAGTAAAAATGCACAACCCTAAAGCTACTTTGTATTCATGACTCATGAGCAGCATGTTCATAAATCCATCGTTGGGGGTTCAAGGGTAAATCACTGTCTCCTCGAACACCATATCTTGCCATTGCTATGGTGACCTTAGCACAAGACAGTTGAGTAGGAATATACAGTCAGAAAACATAGCCACCTGAGGATACTTTAGATCATATTTTAAACAACAGGATAAGCAGTAACTCCTTTATTTTTAAAAGTGTTTCTTTTGCTTTGAAAATGAGTTTAATATGCCTTTCCCATTCTTGTTCTGATTAGTAGTAATCAACTCAGGTTGAATGCTATGTGTTACGGTCTTTTTTCCTGGAGTTATTCACTACCTTATTTTTTTGAACTTCTTTGGTTTTCATGTAGTTACTTTGAATCTATTTTCAAACCTGTCAATACATCAGCCAGACACCTTTGCATGTCCTCTTCCATCCTTTTCTGGGAGTCAAGTCTTTCAAAACCCTTCTCTCCTCTTTGAATATGGTGGTGGGTGTGGGGGTCTGTCCTCCAGACCTGCTGCATGAACATCTTCTGCGGCATCATGGGAATTTCCTTCATTCCTCTCACTGAGTCCATTGCATGTCACCTGGGTCCTTCTCCCCTTTTCCTCCTGTGTTCATTTTCTTCACAAACTCCTTTGACGAGTTTCTGGGAATCTTTCCAAAAGTATTGGGTGAGAGCAGTCTTGGCAAACTGCAGCTTGCTGGATGAATCCATGCCCTGTATTTGTATAACTCATGAGCTAAAAATGGCGTGCACATTATTAAATGGCTGTAAAAATCAAAACAAGATCAAAATGTACGCGGAAGAAATTTTATGTAACCTATAAAAGTCAAAGCTATCCTTTGCCTTTAAAGAAAACATGTGCTAACCTCTGATCTAGGGTGCTTCTAGTCATCTATGACAGTGGGTTTATAATGATGGACACTGAGGTGTTTAGTGATTTTCATTGTTTCATGATTTTAAGTAATCAATTTACTATCTTTACTGGATATTTTTCTATTTTTGGCTTTCTTGACTCTGTTTTGATACATTACACTTTAAAAAGAAAAATGTCTCTTGGGGCTAGAAAGCTTGCTCAGCAGTTAAGAGCACATGTTGTTCTTGCAGAGAACCTGGCTTCCATTCCCAGTCCCCATGTCTGGTTTCTCACAACTGCCTGTAACTCCAGTTCTAGGGGAACTGATCCCCTCTTCTGGCTGCTATGGTTTCCTACAGTATATGGTACACATAAATTCACTCAGGGTTGCATATGTACACTGAAAACTGAAAATATATAAAAATAAATCTTAAAAAAAATGTCTTTTGTTATCAGTTCTGGGATGGTGCTGTCAATTTGATTAGTGTTTGCATAATAAAAATGTTTGAGTTGATGTAGTTCATGTTTACCTTCAGTTTGTTAATTTCAAATTTGGCACCATAATTTCATTTTTTGTACATTTTCTGTTTTTTTTTAATTTCTCAAATTGAATGTCTACTATTTTGAAATTAGCTTCGAAATTCCCTTCTTATAGAGGTTTGAGTTCTTTTTTTCTTTCTATGAATTGATTTTTTGGATTCCACACATATTTTGACAGGCAGTATTTTATTTTTATTTTATTAACATTGCCTCAGAAAGGATGCTCAGGAAGTCATGAACACTATGTAAGTGCTGTACTAGTGAACTACATTCCCAGCCTAGTATTTTGATAATAAAACACTTCTTTCTAGTATTCACTTTCTATATTTTATAACAATGACTATATTCTCAAATACTACTATTAACTTTTCTGGTTGTTTGTTTACTTAAATGGTTTTCCCATTAAAATATAAGTTTTTTGAGACCACCTTCCTTGTCTGACTTGTTCACTGATCATTCTAAAACAGAGGAAGCCTTCTAAAATACCCAAAGATAAGTAAGCAATGCCTTTACTTTCAATATCACTTTTTCTTTTGTTCTTTAAATGATTTATTTCTATTTTATTTTATGTATATGAGTGTTTGTCTACATGACATGTATATATCACACGCATGTTTGGTGCCTGTGGAGGCTAGAAGGTGTTAGACTCCCTAAAGCCGGAGTTACACGTGGTTGTGAGCCACCATATGGGTTTTAAGAGCAGAATATGGGTCCTATGCAAAAGCAGCCAGTGCTTGTAACTGCTGAGCCACCTCTTCAGACATTCAAATATCATTTACTTCTTTCAGACTCTTTATTCATATTGAAACAGCACTTGAATGGAGATAAATCACATATAATGCACATGTATACTATATTACACACACATACTTATACAAATTTCTAGAACTAAGTTAGTAATTGGGTCATTTCATTCATGTGCGAAAGTCACGCCTTCATACTGGTGTTGTCAGAGAATGTTATTTTATACTTAGCACAAATTCTTTGACAGTGTGCAACATAAAAACCCTTTGAAAGCTGATCTGAGGCATGTGTAAATTAGCAAAGTGTTAGTTTTGCTGGACAACAATTCATCCACACCCTTCCCTGTAGCCCTGACCTTCCTTTTCTTCATTGCCCGCTTGACTAAGTAGACGTGAAAAAAAATTGGATCCCACAGACATTCTAGAGAGCACTGTCATCAGCTTAGGCTATCATTATTGAAACAGCCTCCTACCGTTCAGGCTGCTGAGCTGTGTTAGGGAGAGCAGAGCGGGTCAGACTTTCCTTTGTTCCTGCTGCTGTTTGGTTTTGCCTCTGGTGGTATTCCCTGCTCAGTAATATATGCCTTGACTTTGTGACCTGTCTTCCTGCAATAATTCTTTGGTGGAAAAACCTAACAATACAGCCAAAAGTTAGTCCTTCCTCTGGCTCCACGTGCCTGGCCCAGAGATCACAGCCTGTGGGGTCAGTAAACACATGTAGCTGGGTTACTGTGCTAGCTGTTTAGGACTTTTACCACAAGCACGGGTATGAGTATATTACTCTTCTCTGTCTCTCTGTCTGTCTGTCTCTCTCCCTCTCCCTCCCACCCTCCCCCTCTCTCCATTAAGACTTTAACTGATTTATAAATAGTGAAGGGAAAACAGAGCTTGTCACGCAAACAGGCCACAAGTTGGTGCAACCATCTTTTCGCATTGCGAGAGTATAAAGCACGGTGGTATTGGAGGAGAGTGTGCAGAAATCTGAGGAACACAAGGAAGAGTAACACACTCAAAGGGTATAAAAACTCACTAACAAATCATCGTCGAGACTTTGAACAGAGAGTCAAACTTAGCGGTGATGGGAAGTCAGGCTTACTCTGTGGGTTTCCTTCAGAATTTTAGTAAAAATATTGTAGTAATTCAGGGCAGTGTACTGCACCAAGACCAGTTGTCATCTTCAAACTGTACCTGGTATGATCTGTGAGGGCTGCGACATACTAAGTTCATAGCATTTAAGAACCAAGTTTGACTATGAAACATCACTAGAGACAATCTAAAATGGGAGAGCTGCTATGGGAAGCATCCTCAAAAAAAAATTAAAACTAGAGACTTGTAAGTTATCTCAGAGGGTAAAAGCTGCTGCCCAGCCTGTCAGATTGAATTTGGTCCCTAGAATCCATAGCGTACAAGGCACTGGCAAGCACAAGCTATCCTCTGTCCTCTACTTCAAATACATGCAAAAGCTTAAAGAAATTAAAAGTAGAATCAGCATATGATCTGCTTATAGCCTAAGGGCTGAATTCAAGGTCTCAAAGGAATATCATATTTATGTTTATAGTAGTAACAGGTAGAACGGGTGAGAGAGATATAGAAGCAAATCAGATATCTAACTGATAGATGGTGGCACGAGGAAATCAAGTACAGATGTATAAAGCTATGCAATGCCACAGTAGGGAGGAAGGGAATTCTATCTCATAATGCAACATGAGGATATTATAGTGAGGTGAACGAGTCACAACAAGACAAATACTGTATGATTCTATTTATTTACATGAGCATCCAATATTATCAAAATCGTAGAAATGAGTAATAGCAAGATGGTTCCTAGGGACTAAAAGGAGAGGGACTGAGGGTTCTTTTACGTAATGGGTTGAGTTTCAGTTCTAAAGGATGTGATGTTTCAGGGAAGACCACAATCATGTCAGGGTATTTAATACTAAACTATACTATTCAGTGTTGTCAGGGGGGCATATATACAACATGTGGGCCATTTTGTTGCCATGGACACACAAAATACTTCCAGTTTGAACAGCAGATGAAGATCACTTCCCTGTCTATCTTGTGAGGTTTATAAGCATCAGATGAGATAGCGAGCAGACATATAAAATGATTCATGGCCAAGGATAATCACCACAGCATTGGAGAGAAACAAGAGTTTACTGGGAGAAGGCCGTCTAAGACACAATGTACAGCTGTGTGCTGAAAAACAGCAGCTTAGGTACACAACGAAATGATGGCAAACCCATCTGTATGGCATCTCCAAGAGGTTAAATAGAGGAAAATATATAGAGAGGAGAAAGAGAGAGGGAGAGAGACAGAGACAGACCGAGAGACAGAGAACACTGTGTCTTTGCATGAGAACTAGGAAATTATGAACACGTATTTGCACGCTTTTCTGTTTTCATAAAGGAATTCTGGAAGGATCCCAAATACACTCATAAAATACTTATTTGCACTGAGAGGAGGTGTGGCAGACAGCACTGGATGGGAATGAGATTTTTCAATGCTTTCCTTTTTAGGCTGTTTTGGTTTTGAGATATTGGATTGTACTGATCATTTTCTCATAGCCATAATGCTTTAATCGATTAGTAAAGTAAATTATTTTAGCAATACAAGTCCAGTGTCTCTTTTCCTCCCCTCTCAGGACCTTGCAGGACAATCCTCTGATTCCTGAGATTCAGCTGGAAATGAGATTGATGAGGTCTATTTGCTTCCTCATCCCACTGATAACTAGATCTGTCATAAAAATCAGCCAGGAGAACACTGCCCTGATCCCACAGGTGGGACAGAAGCGAGAGGGAGGCTGCTTTTATGTCTGACACTGACACTGCAGAGAGTAACACCCTAAGAAGGGTGTTTCGTAGGAAATTGATCTCCACGATGGGGCAGACAGTTGTTTTGTCTCTTCCAAGATAATTTGGCAATGTCTGGAGGTATTATTACTTTTGTAATAATGTCATGGCTGGAGATTGGGGCAGATACTAGATTTTGAGTAGACATCAGGGGCTAAATATCAGAAATGCATAGGATAGTGCCAGGAATATATTAAGATGACTTTCACAATGAATATTATCTAGTCCAAAATGTCAATTGCCTTGCTGAGCATGAGAGACTGTCTTAGCAGAAAAGGCATTTTACCTAAGGTGTAGGGGAATAACAGAGCCTTGAGACATTTGGAAAGAGAGTAATGGTGACATGTTATGACCAGGGGAGTCGGGGAGCCTGGCCAGAGACACTTTCCTGTTCTTTTCAAAGCATAGCTCTGTGTGCATCAGGTCAGCTCTCCAACTCCTTGCCCTGCTCACAGTAGAACACTGACTAATGCAACCATTTGCTTAGTTTCACCGATTATATAGGCCAGTTCCTACAGCATGAGTTTAATCTCGCAACTCCAATCTGGTTTCTGATACTATAGTTGAGAACTTTTTAAGGTTACTATTGTTACCACTGAGTTAACACTCTGGTGTGCTCTACATGCATCTTTAGAACACTTTGGAAAGCCTGCATTGATATTTGCATATTCTTTGTTTTGTGCTATGAGCTTTAAAAGCTACTTTTTATTTTTTAGTTACTATACACATATAACTATATAATATAGAACACACACACACACACACACACACACATACACACACATACACACACACTTTTCCCCTCAATAAAATGTAGTTCATCTTATATAGTACAACTTTATGGCAAAGAAGGTGTATACTATGATGGCCAAGAGCAAGTTCTGTTGATATCAGTTGTGATTTCACAAGATCCTTGCTGTTTTCTTCTTAAGCCCTAAAATATCCAGCACCCATTCTATACAAAACACTGCATGCATTAGACATACAAGTATGCATTAGACATGACTCATGGGCTGTGAACTGTAGTTGGAAATAGCAGGTATTCTGGTCTCATAAAGATGGGTAATGAGTACAGAAGAAGGGTGTGTAAGCAGTGTTTCCCATGCTTGAAAGGATGAATTGAATAAAAAGATATTGTCTTTGTAGTGGTTGGTAAAGGATAGTTGGGCTCAATCAGATACAGTTCCTTCAAGACTGAGATGCAGAGGAATCTTCATGAGTGAGGAAGAAATCTGTATGTCACTGTGGCGGATTGAATATGGTTGGCCCATGGGAAGTGCTACTGTTAGGAGGTGTGGCCTTTTTGGAGGAAGTGTGTTATCATGTGGGCGGGCTTTGAGGGCTCCTAGTGCTCAAGCTTCACCCATTATGGAAGGAGAAGTCTTTCCTGGTTGCCTCAGATCAAGACTCTCAGCTCCTTCTCCAGCACCATGTCTGTTTGGACACTGCCATGCTTCCTGCCATGATGATAATGGACTGAACCTCTGAAACTATAAGCCAGCCCCAATTAAATATGGTCCCTTATAAGAATTGCCTTGGTCATGGTGTCACTTCACAACAATGGAAATCCAAACTAAGACACACAGATAGGGAACAGGATGAATAAGTAAGTGGGTCTTGAGTGAAAGAATAGTGTTCATCAACTTTTGTTATTGGTATCTGTCATTGTAGGCTAATCCTACAGAAGGAACCTATCTGGACTTCATCATGTTAACTCAGTAGTGCTGTTTAATTCCAACTGTGATATTCACACATACAGAAAGATGCTATAGGAAGAGGACCTGAGAAATCTGGCTGTGTAGAAATCTGCAGTTATTAGTTAAGGTATCAGCATCACCTGGGAGTTTGTTAAAATGTTATATAAATACTGGGACTGGAGAGATGACTTGGTGGATAAGAATGCTTCTTGCTCTTCCAGAGATCTGAAATTCAGTTCTCAGCACCCACGTAGGGGGCTCATAAGTGCCTGTGATGTCAGCTCCAAGGATCCATGGCTTTTCATGGCCTCAGTGAGTGCGTGTGTGTATGCATGCGCTCACGCGCGCATGCGCGCGTGCACACACACACACACACACACACACACACAGAGTCCATTTTTATGAGCACCTACAAGACATGTCTTTCTAGGTACCTCTCTGGTATATAAACAAATGCTTTAGGAAGATAATCATTTTCCCTTCTCTCCTATAGTGCAGGAAAGGTGGGGTCACAAGGATGTCTCCCATTGTAATGCACATTGTGACGTACCTATGCACTAATTGTGCTACTGTGACATCCTTATCTGATTTCTCATATAGAGATAGGCCATGGCCATGACTTACAATACCTTGATGTGTAATTTTTTTTTTTTTTTTTTTTTTTACTTACCATGGTGTCAAGATGTAGTGCAATTTTAGATCTTGCTTTGTTGTTGGGACAGCCACACACAGTTCCATGTTTGCTCCTGAGAGTATGTGGTATGTGGTAGCAATGATCTCAGCTCCTAGTTGGCCTTCTGATACTAGGATAAAAAATTGACACTCCATAGAATGCTGTGTAACTAAGCTAGGATGCTTGACAAGTTAAGGGTACTAGATACAGTTCAGAGATGTGCTATTTTCAATTTACAGTACTTCTTTAGGGAATAACACCTCTGTCATTCAAGAAGCATGAGCACATTAACTTCTTTTTAAAAATCTCATTGTATTTTCAGTGTCTCTTGTGTTATTATTTTAATGAGGTCTATGAACATCTTAGTGTTAAGATGTTACTATTTGTTACATGTCATTCACAGCTGGCTAGGATGAGGGTACTGTCACCTCTCTATGAGTTTAAATACTCTTTTCCAATTAGCACAGCAGGAATCCATGGTCCATCTCTCATCTCTGGCTTTAACTTGCTATGGAACAAGCAGTAGAAGGCTGGCAGGCAGGGGATTAGGTTGTCCCCAGGAATCTGAAAAAGGCCACATGCTAAAGGGTTTTGACCTTTCTGCTCCCAGACCCCCTGAGTCACTCCTAAAACATGGGACAATAGTCAGTTTCTTTACCTACTTCATGGTTGTCTTAAAAATATTGCCCCATTTGCACAAATGTGTTCTACAAAAAGATGAATATAGTGTGAACCACATTCCTGCCCCAGGCCAATATTTAATGGATGTTTATTGAAATTCTTCAGAACAAAGAATTGGTCTCACTTGAAATTTGTCTGGTTTGAAATCATATATTTTTTTTCTTTAAAAAATTAATCATCTGCTTGCAAAGGTGAGCCTAAGCAATTGTGTGGAGATCAGAGGACAACTATAGCTTTTGGGAGCCAGGTCTCACCTTCTACTATATTGAGGCATGGATGCCATATTTGGGCTATAAATTTCCAAAAGATTCACCTGTCTTCCAGATTATAGATGCCTGCCATCACATATAGACTTATATTTTTAAAAAAAATTGTTTATTTTAAACTCTGTGTATGCGTGTTAATTGTCTTTATTTTAAATTCTGTCTCTGTCTCTCTCTCTGTGTATGTGTATGTGTGTCCATGTGTATTGTGTGTGGTGTGGTTACGTGCACATAAGTGCAGGTGTAGCACCCTTGGAAACTAGAGCATCAGACTCCCCTACCCTGCCTCTGAAGATGAAAGTTACAGACCATTGTGAGCCACTTGATATGGGTGTTAAATTAGGGTCCCCTACAAGAGCAATAATCACTCTTAGCTGATGAACCATCTCTCTAGCCTCCACATCTGCTTTTGCTGGGTTCTGGAAAGCAAACTCAAGTCATCAGTTTGGAAAGCAAGTACTTTAACCATCTGAGCCATGTTCCTGGCACTGAAATGTCTTGGTACAAGACTCACTATGTGGTGAGATTCACCTGCATATGGACTTGTGATATGCTAAATCCCCTCTTACTATAGACCAAGGTAAATGGGTTGTGCAACCAGCACAGTTGACAAGAGTTAAGGGGAAAGCCTGAGAATCACAACCCAAAATTAGTAACCAGAGGTGATGTGTTTTCACAGGCAAATATCTGATCTTGGGCTAACAACAGAGCTTTGGCAGTAGAATTACAAAGCCAAGCTTTCTGTGAAAACACAAGTAAGCCAAACCACACCACTACATACTAGGAATTTTTGGAAACATAGTGGAACATTCCAAGATAAAATATTAGGTCATTTCAGGGCTTGAGGTGGGGCAAATGGAGCTCAGTCAGTTCTCAAATGATTGTTGTTGATGATGTTTTCTGGAGATCTACCATGTGTACTTATGTAGGGAGAACAACAAATGGTTCTTCAGGAATTGTTGAGTATTTTTTTCATCCAAGTACTTATTGAGTGCCTACTGTTTACACGGCACTATAATGATGAATCCTGGGTTGTGATGGGGAAAAAATAGACAATGTTCTGCATTTTTCTCTTCTTGCTCTTGGCCTCCAATGAGTAAAATCAAATTGTTAGACGAAACCATCTAATTCCAAGTGTCTTCAGATTTAGGGTATCTGTGATCTAACGTTGGAGAATGGGTACTTCTTTGAGAATGGAAAAGAACTGCAATGCCCAGAATTTCTGAAGTCTTAGTGTAGTGAACCAATATGGAGGGAACCTGAAGAGTTTGAATGCTGCATTTCCACAGGTGTGACTGAGTTTGGGGACCCTTTTGTGTGAATCCAGATAAAGGCTTGGGGACACAGGCATCCTCTTGGTATTGCCTGTGTTTTCCCTCCTCCCTGTCTTTCTCTTCTTCTTTCTATCTTTACCTCAATCTACCAAGTCCAAGGAAGAAAGAAATAATCAGATCTAGTTTTTCTTTGGGGCTAGAGTGTTGGAAAAAATGGGAGTTATCCCCAGTTTTGGAGGCAGCACAGATAACTGAAAGCAAATCTTTGAAGTATGTGCTCTTTTCATGGCTGACTGGGTCTAGGATGGGAACAGAGGGCACAGGTAACCTTCAAACAGGGCGTGATCATCTCCATTCTAGGAGATAATATGTGCTGGAAGCCACTATGACATCCAGCTTCCCCCAGTGGCACATGAATTCTGAGCTTCAAAGACCCTCCAAAATGATAGTTACATTCCTGACCATATGTTTTTGGTGTTCAACAAGTCTCAGGACTGCATAATTTATGGCATTTAGTAATTCATATCTCTTCTCTTCCAGATGTTTCATTGGGTAAAGAAAAGGGAAGCCATCCTGCTTCCTCTCCAGTTAGACACTCATCTTTGGAACCAGTCTGCAGCTGTGCTCCAGTGACTTGGAGAGAGTATGAAGTTGGAAATAAACCCCAAAGGGTTTTCTACTGTTATTGTTGTTGTTGGTGGTGGTGGTAATGTGTGTATGTGTCTATGTGTGTGTGTATGTTTATGTGTGTGTGCATGTGTGTGTCTGCATATATGTGTGTGTGCATGTATCTGCACATGTATGTACATACTATGTGTGTATATGTATAAATATGTGTGTATGTGTGTAGGTGTGTATGTTGTTAGAAACACAAGCTTAAAATGTTTCTGTGCATATTGAACCAAGTCATTCTGAATTTCCATGTTCTCAGGGTCAGCCTGGGTTCATCCATTAATATGAGGAACACAAATATATTCTCAGTGCCATCACTGACTTGATATTGAAAGAATGAAACCCCTACAGACCTAGGACCTTCCCAAAAGATAGCACTCCCCACATCACCATGTCTCCTTCCTGAACTTGTTTGCAATTTACAGCTTGCTCAGGAATTGCATTGCCAGTCCCCAAGGCTCTGGACATCTGTTTTCTTACCACTAATTTCATGTTCCTTTTCATTTCCCCAAGCTCCTTCTTACAAAGCACACGCCTTGATACCAGGGAGCAGAGTTGAATGTGGTTATTTTTAATTCTTGCATGGCTCTGTGCAAACTTGGTTAAATAGGTACAAATATTATTAGTTTTTCAGAGATTCACCAGGGACTTGTTACATAGCATACAAAGAGCATCTGTGTAGGAAAAGCATGATGTGTCATGTTTGTGTCTCTTATGAATCCAGGAGAATGAGTCAGTACTGCGAAGCTGTTAATGAAAACAGAGGCTCATTAGAAAGTGGTTACTCTAGACTGGAGTGTCTGGGAGATTATTTTGGCTTTTGCCAGTTGGTTTGTGATGCTTTGTTTTAGATAGTAGCTCTGCTCTAAGAGTGTTAAATCGTCAAAGACATTTGGTAATAGATAAAATGGTCCAAGTTCAGGTAATGGTTTCTCAGCTATTTTAATGGGAGTCCTAACCTGCCTGTTATTGTTCCTGCCTGTTAAAGAGTTCCTGAAGGACTTGCCTTACTTTCTAACTGGATTTGGAATACAAATAGATATACTGTACTTACTTCAGTTGGTGCTATATTTAAACTATGTATAACTAGCTAGCAAGCAAGAAGACAAGGGAACCTAGTGTAGACTATGATCTATCCATACTGAATTATGGGGTACCCTAAGAAACAGACCCAAGCTACTTTGACTTGTCACCTGGGATACCCCATCTCATTAATGTGGAGTGTGCTAGGAAAGAACACACCGGAGTTCAAATCCCAGCTGTCACCTGGATATAAGGTGACCTTAATCAAGGACTTCCTCGAGCTTCTGTACTCTTCTCGTAAAGGTTTAGAAGTAAAAGCCATCTCCGAGGGGTGAGGTGCTGTGAGGCCAGTAAAGTGATTATCACATTATTTCCACGTGTGGAGTGGATCTGAGTGCTTAATAAATGATTGGTACTTATCGTCATATTTTCTCTATCAGTTACTTTTCTTAACAATTTCTTTCCACTGTAAAATAAACATTTAAAGAAAACCTGAGCATTGCTAATTAGAGGCTCAATACTACTACATACATGAAAGGCAAGGGCAGAGCACTGTCATAGAGCAGGGGCCTTGTTCCTGAGCATAGGACCACGCCTCAGCCACACTAAATGCAGAGACAAGCCTGATCAATACAGATGCAGATACTAACTATCAGACTGAACATAGGGATTCCAATGGAAGAGTTAGAGGAAGGACTGAAGGAGCTGAAAGGGATTGTCACCCCATAAGAAGAACAACAATATCAACTAACTGGACCACCCAGAGCTCCCAGGGACTAAACCACCAACCAAAGAGTATGTATGGAGGGACCCATGGCTCCAGCTGCATATGTAGCAGACGATGCCCTTATCTGGCATCAATGGGAGGGGAGCCCCTTGGTCCTGTGGAGGTTTCGTGCCCCAGTGTAGGGGAATGCTAGAGCAGTGAGGCAGGAGTGGGTGAAGGGGTGGAGTAGTACCCTCATAGAGGCAGGTGCAATGGGGGATGGGATAGGGATTTGAAGAGGGGAAAAGGGAAAGGGGACAACATTTGAAATATAACTTAAAAATAACCAATAATAAAAAATAATAATTGAATCAGTCTTTCCTCCATCTCCCACTCCTTCTTTCTTTTTTTATCTTCACACAGCATCCTCCCTTCTTAGCACTCTGAGTGCTTTCCACTTTAAAGTTGAAATACATTTCCAGTCATTACTTATTGCTCATGTCAGATTATGGAATTTACTTGTTCTTTTTTATATCATGCATTTATTTTTATATGTAACAGTCACATTTTAGCTTTTTAAAATGTTTCTTCAGTTTCTTTTTTTCATTTCCTATGAACCTGTAAAATACGTATGTCTTCTACTGGTGAGGTCATAGCTTTGGGATAGTCACATCCTAGAAAAGTATGTGTCACCTTTTTCTGACATATTAATTTTCTTAGCAAGTTATGCTCCTAGATTCTAACTTATATTTAATAAGCTGATAGATCTGAGGATGCTAGATGTCACATTCGTAAACAACATCTCTTTGGCAATCCTCCTATGGGACAAAGCAGAAGAAACTCTTCTTCCCATGGCCAGGAATTTTTAGACTGTTCCCTAACTTCAGGGAGCTGTGTTGAGCTCATCAGTAGAGGACTGGAGATGCCCGTAAGGATGAACACACAGAGTTCATATCATCTCTTGGAAGCTATGTTCTCTAATGCATTGCCTTCTTGGTTATTGGAGAGTATATTATGCATGCTCTAGAATTTATACACAGGGGCTGAGGGGTGGGCTCTGTGATTAAAAACAATTTCTACGCAAGCAGGAGGACCTGAATTTGAATCCCCAGTGCCTAACTAAAAAAAAAAAAAAAAAAAAAAATCCAGGCAGAGCTGGAAGTGTCTATAATCCTAGAATTGGGGATCAAAAACAGGCAGACCTCAGAGGGTTGTTGGCTTACCAGCTTGAGCTGAAAGGGAAAGCTTCCAGTTTAGTGAGAGACTGTCTCTCTGCCTGTACAGTTAAGGATTATATTTCTCATACCTTCCTCTGACCTCTATAGGAATATACACAATTGTACATACCAATAAACTCACATGTATGTGCGAAACATACATTTACCAAACACACCACATGACACAGGTAAGTTATATACAACAATATTGCAAAGGACTTTGTTGTTGTTTTTTATGTTTGAAACAAATGTAGCTTACTATTAAGGGTAAGCAATAAACTAAATTAAATGATGGGGACAGGTCTGGTGCTGCTATGTATTCAGATGCAAAATTCTGTACCCCAAGATCTGGTTGCCCCAAGACAAGCAAATTCCCACATACACCAGCTTTTGTTGTATAAACAGTGCTGCTCAATTTAAAACTATAGTTAGGGGCTACACAGATGGCTCGGTGGTTAAGAGCACTGACTGCTCTTCCAGAGGTTCTGAGTTCAAGTCTCAGCAACCTCATGGTGGCTCACAACCATCTGTAATGGGATCCAATGCCCTCTTCTGGTGTATGTGAAGAGAGCCATGGTGTACTCATATAAATAAAATAAATAAATGAATAAAATCTTCGAAAAAAATCCTATTGGTTAAATAAAGGTAGCTACAGCCAATTACTGGAAGGAATAAAGGTAGGTAGATTTTCAGTTACCTGGCTGGGGGGTACATATAGGGACCACGAGTGGAAAAGAGGCGGAAGGAGAAGGAAGAAGGAAGAAGATGGAAGAGAAGAGGAGGTCTCCATTAGATATATTAGAGCAGGAACAGATGACTGAGTGAAGTGACCCCCTCCCCAGCCTCCAGGACAGATGGCTGGACTGGTAATAACTTGGAGAAGTAGCTAGTATAACCATTAGAAAATGAGGTCAGAGTAATTTACCCAGTAATTGCTCTAAAGCTAAATAAATAAATCGTAGTCGGAGCGTATCGTAGTCTGAGCGTCATTCATTTGGAAACAAGGTGGGGATACATATAATTCACTTTATTTTACAATGAATGATTAAAACCAACAATGCTCTTTACTTAAGGCTCAGTGAGTTTCTCTTTTCTTGTTGCTACTGTGTAGTTCACAGCCATTTACACTGTTTTTACAATGCAGTCTTGGACTGCCTCTACTCTTGCTACAGTGTGGTAGACATGAACCATACCTAAATTCTATGCTTTACAATGTTAGGTTCTTCAATTATCCACTGGGACAAAGATGGCAACTTGCAGCCTCCTTTACTCACATCTGTATCCAGGGGGATATCCCCAGCAATGTGATCGAAGCTTATTTTCCAAGTCATCCCTTAAATTTTTCTTACAAGCACACAGAAGACCATAACTACTTTGTCAAGTTGTCCTTCTTTTTCCCTATCTGATTAAAATATTAAAGTACCCAAGCTCTAGGAAAAAAGATAGAGCTACTGTTTTATTATGTCAAAGTGAACTTTGAGATTGATCTTAGATCACATGACAACTTGCCTTTCTCCAAGTAAGCTTAAATTTGTCATCTACTAAAGCCATCTTACCAACTGGGGACAATAGAGGAGCTCAGATCCAAAGTCCACCACCCACCTTTGATGATGGATGATGAAGAAGGGGCCTGTTTAAAAGGCCATTGCTGATACAGAGACGCATTCACATGTGGAGGCAAGCCAATGTGTTCAGCCGACAAGATTAATGCCAACCAAGTCTTTGTGCTTTGCTAAGAGTGACACAATAGAAGGCCTTGCCCCTTAAAGAAGCCTGCACGTACCTGGGACACAGAGCCTCAGTAGAACCCAGTCATATGTATCAATAAAATGGGAGGCTTTTTTTTTCCTGAGAATTTCTAGAAGTGAGCTTAGGTTATTTACTCCATCAGGATGGCAGCCAGCCATACTGGAGAATATTAACAGTCACAACAGTGCCTTATTGTCTCGGCATAAGAATATTTGTTTAAATATTAAACAGTGAAATCTTGCCTGGTCATTAAAGAACATTTAAAAAAAAAACCAGGACGGAAATCAGTTAATAATCTTTGACTGCCCAACTGAGTGGCTTGAATGTCATTTGTCTTAATGGCATGTCACCCACCCAGAGGAAGCCTTGTGTATCACAGTCCCAGCCTCGTTCGCACACAATGTTTACCACGCCCCCATGATACGTGCCTTTCTTCTCTGAAAACGTGCAGAGGCTGAAGAAAAATTCTCTGTCATCTCAAGACCTCTTCTGAACAACCTTGCAAGGTTGGATTTGTAATTTCTATTTGCCATGTAGGATAGTTCGGCTCATCAGAGATATACTGAGTAAAACTGCTTTTAGAATCAGATGTAAGTCAGCTCAAATGTACATGCTGGCTGGTTTTCCACTTAGCCTAGTTCCTCAATTCATTTCCATTTAAAAACTTCACTGAATGTCCACAGTGAGCTTATGGTCCCTTTAACAAGATGGGGAGGAGGCTGTGAGGACTTAGCTGATGCACATGCCACCAGAGGGGGTTACACTGTAAGTACTACATAATTCTACCCCTTAACTTCCATCTGAGAGGCCTTTCCCAATATGACTACTATTATATGGCTCACCGCCATACTCTTAAGGATTTTCATGCAACTTCTGTCAAACACAGTGATAAAGAGGAATGGTTATCAGGCCATGTTTTACTGAGAATTATGATTCACTTGTTGATGAAAGTTCAGTGAATGCTTGAAACACCTTCAAAAGGGCAATCCATGGGCAGCACACTGATGAGAAGTGGCTATTTTGCTAAATGTACTTGATGCTTGCAAATTGAAGAGCTGCCATTTGGATTTAGCATATCTTACTAATAGCTTCAAATAACATTTTTAGCTTATTGTTAGTGGTGTGACTTTAACTTGTAATACAGATAAGAATGGTCATTCCAGATTGTTATCATTTAAACAGTTATTTCCTGAGTACCTATTACCTGCCAGATACGTGATACTAGTGACAGAGGACCAGACATGTATGCACCATATGCTATTGGTGTAGGATTTGGTGACAAAGTCATTGGTAACCTCGTGGAGTGGTAGGGGAAGCCTGGGAAGGGTGAAGAGCTGATAGGAAAGTATTTGGGTTCATGAGAGAAAAGAATCTGACAAAAGTTTGGGAGGAATTTTACTTCATAGAACTGTTAAGAGCTGTCCTCTCCCCGGCCCCGTGGGGCGGCCCCGCTGCCCTAACCAGGCGGGGAGGGGAGGGCTGGACTGGCCAACAGTCAGACAGCCCACGCTGAACTTCTGCACTGCCCTCAACTGCACACGGAAGAGCATACAATCTGACCTGGCCTTTTTCAGGTTCCTGCAGGACCTGGCCAGGTCGCAACTGCTGCCTCCTTCGGACTTGTCAACACAGTGTTCAAATGCCCACTGGAGCGACCATTACTCATTGTTTCCCTTGGTTATTGGGACCACAGAGGATGAGTGTGAGGGCATAGGAATAAATGCCAGAAGTGGGTTGAGAATTGTAGGAGAGCAGACTTAGAAGATAAAACACCTGATCAACTAAATCAACATTATCGACTATGTGCCCAACAGTTAGAGACCTTTATGATCTGTAGAACTAGTCCTTATCGGACAGTTCTTCGAGATAATGCAATATCAACATTTGATCTTACCAGTCATTTGAACACTGCATTTGAACATAGCAGACACAGAAAACGAATAAAAGAATTGAGTGAAGATGAAATCAGGACTCTGAAACAGAAAAAAATGAGGAAACTTCTGAAGAAGAACAGGATACTAACAGCAATGCTCAGAGCCCTAGTGCAGAAGCGGGGAACCAGCAGGACGGAAATGTGTTGCCTTTAACCCTTGAAGAGAAGGAGAACAAAGAATATTTCAAATCGTTATTTGAGATTCTGATTCTCATGGGAAAGCAGAACATTCCCTTGGATGGGCACGAGGCTGACAAGATCCCAGAGGGTCTCTTTGCTCCAGATAACTTCTAGGCACTCCTGGAGTGCCACATCAATTCTGGAGGAGAGGTCCTAAGGAAGCGCTTTGAGACCACAGCGGTCAACAACACGTTATTCTGCTCTAAAACTCAGCAGAGGCAGATGCTGGAGATCTGTGAGAGCTCCATTCGAGAGGAGACACTCAGGGAAGTGAGGGACTCACACTTCTTTTCCATCATCACAGATGATGTGGTAGACATAGCAGGAGAAGAGCACTTGCCTATGCTAGTGAGGTTTGCTGATAACGCTCATAACCTGAGAGAGGAGTTTGTGGGATTTCTGCCATATGAAGCTGATGCAGAGATTTTGGCTGTGAAATTTCACATTACGGTAACTGAGAAGTGGGGATTGAATATGGAGTATTGTTGTGGTCAGGCTTACATTGTCCAGTGGATATTCTTCCAAAATGAAAGTTGTTGCTTCAAGATTTTTTAGAAAAATACCCCCAGGCTGTCTACACCCTCTATTCTTCCTGTGCCTTAAATGCATGGGTGGCAAAGTCTGTCCTGTGATCGGGGTGTCTGTGGCTTAGGAACCATTGAGGAAATCTGTTCTTTTTTCCATTGATCACCTCAGCTGCATTTAGAACTCGACAATGTAATTTCTGTTCTTTTTAAGAATAGTGAAGAAACGGGCTAAAGAACTGAAGGAAATTTGTCATTCCCAGTGGACAGGCAGGCATGATGCCTTTGAAATATCAGCTACAAGAACTGTCTTATGTTTAGATGGTATAATAAACAGTGACACAAATGTTAGGTGGAATAACTATGTAGCTGGACGAGCATTTGTACTCTGTAGTGCAGTGACAGATTTTGATTTCATTGTTACCATTGTTGTTCTTAAAAATGTGTTATCTTTTACGAGAGCCTTTGGGAAGAATCTCCAGGGACAGACGTCCGATGTCTTCTTTGCAGTCAGCAGCTTGACTGCAGTACTGCACTCACTTAACGAGGTGATGGAAAATATTGAAGTTTATCATGAGTTTTGGTTTGAGGAAGCCACAAATTTAGCAACCAAACTTGACATTCAAATGAAACTCCCGGGGAAGTTCTGGAGAGCCCAGCAAGGTAACCTGGAATCTCAGCTAACCTCCGAGAGTTACTATAAAGACACTCGCAGTGTTCCAACAGTAGAGCACATTATTCAGGAACTTAAAGATATTTTCTCTGAACCACACCTCAAAGCTCTGAAATGCCTATCTCTGGTACCCTCAGTGATGGGGCAGCTCAAATTTAACACACCAGAAGAGCACCATGCCGACATGTACAGAAGTGACCTACTCAATCCTGACACGCTCTCTGCCGAGCTTCACTGTTGGAGAATCAAGTGGAAAAACAGAGAAAAAGATATCAAGCTCCTGTCCACCATTTATGAAGTCCTCCATTTCCCTGACATCAAGTTCTTTCCTAATGTATATGCTTTGCTGAAGGTCCTGTGTATTCTTCCTGTGATGAAAGTTGAGAATGAGTGCTATGAAAGTGGACTGAAGAGTCTCAAAGCATACTCGCAGAACACTCTGACAGACTAGAGGTCAAGCAATTTGGCTTTGCTTAACATAAATTTTGATATAAAACATGATTTAGATTTAATGGTGGACACATACATCAAACTCTACACAAATAAATCAGAGCTTCCTACAAATAATTCAGAAGCCATTGAAAATACTTAAAAGATTTTAAAAATGGCTGTTGTCTTATATTGTTGTTTGGAAGAAAAGCTGTAAGGTTTAGTAGGCCAGTTAATGACTTCCTGATAGACCTCCAGTTTACCATACCATTAGCTATAGGTAATCCACGTATTTAAACGGCTCCTGTTTGAACTCTCATAGTTTTAATACCTGTCTGTTCTTCCAGAAGTTAATATTGGGAGTGCCAGAGTGCCTCTCTTCTAGTGGCACTCTGGAAATGTTTTAGTTAAAAGTCATTTTAGGGGCTGGAGAAATGGCTCAGCGGTTAAGAGCACTGACTACTCTTCCAGAGAACCTGAGTTTAATTCCCAGCAACCACTTGGTGTCTCACAACCATCTATAAGGGGATCCAATGCCCTCTTCTGGTGTGTCTGAAGAGAGCTACAGTCTACTCATAGATATAAAATAAATAAATCTTTTTTAAAAATGTCATTTTAGACATAACATTATCATTGTCGATCCAGTTGTCAGTTATTAAGTTATCAAATCTTTGAAAAATGATTTTTGTTAGAGAAAAATGTGTCATGATGAAATACACCATTGACTTTTGACTTGGAGTTCTAGGTGTTTCAAATCTGTGGTAGCAGCACTTGGAAGACAGAGGCATGAGGATAACAAGTTGAAGGTCAACCTGGACTACATAGTGAGAGCCTGTTTCAGAAAACACATGAGGATGGGGTGGGGCTTAGTGTGGAGCTCTTGCCTAGCATGTATGTGCAAGCCCTAGGCTCTAGCCCCAGTACTGCAAAAGCAAAAGCAACAGATCAGCTTGTAATGGGCAGCCACAGGAGGTAACAGGCAGCCTGCTGTGTGGGCAGCCACAGGAGGTAACAGGCAGTCACAGGAAGTAACAGGCAGCCTTCTGTGTAGATCCTGTCAGGGCTGATGAACCTCAAAGGAACAAGTTAAAGTAAGAATGGCACAGCCAGGCACTGTTGCTCTGAATTTGATTGTTGCTGTTTACATTCCTTTGCTGAGCCCACATTTTCATAAGCTTTTTTGCTATTCACTTCGGCTTCATGGAAAAGACAGACCCAGAGGCCATCATATAGGCAACTGACTTGTCTGTTTTCTTCTTCTTTTTACAGGAGTATGTCTACTGCCTTGTCTTGATTTATAAACAAAACCTACAGAAATAAATGTTTCGAGGTTTATCTAAAAGTAATACACAAAATATTGCTGTTATTTTTGGTGAATAAAATCAATTTTGTATAGTTTATTTCAATCGAAATAAAATGTGAATTTTGTTTAAAAAAATAGAAGTGTTAAGAGCTGTGGCAATAGGAGAAATTTTTAGTGAAGAAAAATAACATTTAGGAGAGTGAGATAAAGTCATGTTTGTAAGACAATATCAACAAGCAGTAGAAACAAACAAACAAACAAAAAGGTAATTGGTGTTTCAAAGAGAGGGAGAAATTTTTGCTCACTGTGTACTAGGAGCAGAAACAGAAAGTGCAGAACTAGTTTATTATCTAAGAACAGCTATGGTGCTTGTCATAAAACCATAGAAAGCCATGGAAACTAGAGTGTGTATGTGAGGGATTAGACAATAAAGCTCTCTGATTCCATAATAGCATACAGATCTTAGCTGGAGCACTTTGAGTTTTATCCTAGGGATTTCTAAGGCTATTTTTTTCTATGAAGATTTGTTCTTTTCATGTAAGAGGTTCAGGCATGTAAGAGGTAGAATGTATTGGCTGAAAGAACCATGCTGCTAATTAAAGTAAACTCGAGTGATATAATCTTTTTCTTTTCTTTCTTCCTTCCTTTCTTTCTTTCTTTCTTTCTTTCTTTCTTTCTTTCTTTCTTTCTTTCTATTTTTTTTGAGACAAGGTTTTTTTAAGTCTCCCTGTTTGACTTGGCTATGTACACCAGATTGACCTTGAACTCAAAGAGGTCTGCCTACCTGTCTATGATTGCTGGGTTTAAACATGTGCATCACTATATCCAGCCAATATAAAATATTCTTAACCATAAAATTGTATTAACATTGACTAGAGTTTTCTATGATTTAGATGATTCTAAGAAGTTGCAAAGAATTAATATTACAAACACTGTGAACTGTGATATGAATAGAGATAGATTCAGTCTATATTAACATTTTTATACTAACTTCTAAAGGGCCAGATCATTTTACATCTTCACACTGTGTGGTTTCTGTAGCAGCTACTGAGCTCACCCACTATAATTGAAACTGAAACTAGATAATGTTTCAGTGGGAGATTGAACAAATGTATAAATTCTTCATCATATTTTTCATAGCCAATAGACAAATAAACATGTTCTAATGGAATTTCATTTGCAAATGTGGATTTACAAATCTGGACTTGGTCACAGGCAGTTGTTCACCAACCTCCTTGTAGAGGTTGGTTTATTTAAAGAAATCTCACACTTTTAGATAATACCACATTGTGATAAAGTCTTTGGTGCCCTGAGCTGTCTCAGGCATCATCTCATTTTGTAAACTACCTGAACCATGATGTACTCGAGCTCCTGAAATGAGAGACTATTACAGCTAAGTTGTCAGGTTTTGAAAGTTGTGGGGGGTGATTCTAGATGACCTTGTTTCCAGCTCTCAATCTCTTTATTCCTAGTTTCCTTGTTTGTAGAATGGGGAGTCCTGCTTCATCAGGTGATGGTAAAGGGCAATCGTTCATTATGTCTTATTTCTTTATGTTGTTTCTTATTGTCATTCTTACCATGACAGCTTCATAAAGACACTCACTTCCTTTCAAACTTGTCATGTCTTTCACCTTGTTCATTCATCCCCACACTCTCCTCACTTTTACCTCCTGTTGGTTTCCTTCCTTCACCAGTCTCTTCTCTGCTTCCATGTCACATATACAATTGGTTATATGTATCTGTATTTGTATTAGGATCCACACATGAGAAAAAAAGCAATATTTGTCTTTCTGGTTCATTTAATGGGATGATCTCCAGATTTATCTGTTTTTGGATAAGTAGCCTAATTCCACTCTTTTCTTTGGCTGTGTAAATCTCCTTGTGTGTGTGTGTGTGTGTGTGTGTGTGTGTGTTGATTTTTTAAAATAACATTCATCTGTTACGGCATACTCTATAATATGGCTGTGACAATAAACACAGTTTTACAACTATCTCTGTGGTACTTATAATATCCTTAGGAATATAACCAGAAAACATATGGCTGGGTCATATGGAAGGCCTGCTTTCTGTTTTTTGGGTTATTTCCATACTGCCTGGACCCATTTATAGTCTTGTCAGCAGTGTGTAAGATATCCCCCCTCCTGCACACTCAGCAGATGCATACTTATGCTGTTGTGTTAATGATAGGCATTATAATGATAAGCAAGTAGAGGGAGATACATCTTAAATTCGTTTTAATATGCATTTACTGATGTTTAAGAATGTTGAAATTTTTTCATATGGCTATTTTTACTTCATATTTTGGAAATTGTTTATTCATTTTATTAGCCATGTTATTGAGTTATTTGGGCTTTTATGACTTAGTTTTTTAAAGTTCTTTTTATATTCTAGATATCAATTCCCTTTGTATAGACTTTATAGATAGTAAAAATTTTTACTCATTCTGTAAGCTGTCATTTCTCACAATTAATTGTTACTTTTTTCATGAAGAAGCTTTTAATTTTGTGCCATTTCATTTACTATGCATTTATGGCTCTGTCTTAGGCTTTCATTGCTGTCAACAGACACCGTGACCACAACAACTCTTATAAAGGACAACATTTAACTGAGCTGGCTTACAGGTTCAGAGGTTTAGTCCATTATCATT
Source organism: Montemys delectorum (assembly GCA_019843815.1). NCBI lineage: Eukaryota > Metazoa > Chordata > Mammalia > Rodentia > Muridae > Montemys > Montemys delectorum. Next base: position 34,516 of record JADRCD010236039.1, read on the forward strand.
ATGGGGGAAACATGGTAGTATGCAGGCAGACATGATGCTGGAGGAGCTAAGAGTTCTACATCTTCATTTGAAGGCAGGAGAAAGAGACTGTGTGCCAACAGCTTGACCATAGGAAACCTCAAAGCCCACCCCACAGTGATGCATTTCCTCCAACAATCTAACTAAGCCACATCTCCTAACAGTCAACTCCTTATGGCCGAACAATCAACACATGAATCTATGAGGGTTGTATGTATTCACACCACCACAGACAGGCTCTTTGTCATCTCTGAGGGTCGTATGTCATCTATGAGTGTTGTATGTATTCACACCACCACAGACAGGCTCTTTGTCATC